>JXXA01009761.1:0-16823 GCA_000956255.1 Anopheles punctulatus | reverse complement strand
GCTTTCTCTTTTTGGTGGAGGTTTTGTTTTCGGATTTCGGCAAGAGTTATTGGGAGTAACGAAAAGTTTCGACCTGGAAAGATAGAGCGCTTGTCCGGGCGTGTTGCATACTGTTGGTGGTATTTTGTGGAAGCTTTGCGAAGACTGCTACAACGCTCCTCGCTTTGAACTCGTCATCACTTTGAAAATACTTTAAAAAAAAGTTTCAACTGTCAAACTTTGCAAACCACAAATCAATTTCGAGTTCGCTGCGCTATCGGAACCCCTAAAAGCAGCCACAACACACAAAAAAACACCCACAATTCGATTAACTCACAGCTCTCACCGGTACCGCCGTTTGACAGATGTCAAAGCGTCAGCAAGTCAGCGGAACTAGTCTGTCAGAACTTTTGCACGCACCGCAACAGCGTGCCGTGGCGCGAACTTTTTTGAACTCACTCCCGCAGGGAAACCCCATCGGGGGTCCCGGGGGAGTTTGGAAAAGCGGAAAAGTATGTTCAACGTCCGTCCGGCCGGGGCCGTTTCGCGCCGTTACAAAAACGGTATATATGAGCGAAATAAAACTAATATGGCCGCGGCTGTCTGGGAGATGGTATGTTTCACTTTTTTTTTCCTCGAGCTTCTTTCCGTTTTCCCTGCTGCCGCTGCTGCCGCAGCCGCCGCCGCCGCGGGTAGATGAGATTTTGGCCACGTGAGGTAGACAAAAATGAAGATCAACACTGCCCATAAAAAGCATCTGCCATATGGTTGCTGGCGGGTGGCGAGATTGGTCGGTCGTTTGGCGGCCACAAGCCTGCACGGGGGTGTTGGAAACTGATGCAGCTGCCGTGTGACGTGTGCTGCGCTCGCTCGCATAGCAAAACGCTTTACTGGGGAGCCGTGTTTTATTGTTTTTTATTTTTTTGCCGTCCCTGCGTCGTGCGGTCGTGTTTTCGCGGCGGTGACCCCAAAAAACATGCACCGGCGTGTCGTCGGGGGCGAATGTGCACATAAAAACCACCCACTCACGTGTGCGCACATTTTTCCGCGGAAATGTCTTTTTGCTGTTGCCGACCGTGCGAGAGATCCTTCCCTAGGGGACAGGAGATGTATTTTTCGTTCCACTACTGTTTTTTTTGTTGCTCCGCTCGAGACCGAAAGAGTTCGCACCTTTGAACCCTGCCCTTTTCGCCCGTATCCAGTTTAAGCTCTCGCGTGAAACAGGATAAAAATTAATACGAGCTGGAGGTGGTGCGAGCAAAGTGCAAAATTTTGCCATGAAAAAAAATCCATCCCGTGCTTAAAACTCCTCCACAAACGATGCGAGAACCCAATCTACCGCCACTAACGATGCGGCCATATACACCGTGCGGCGGAAGTATCAGTGACAGCAACACAACCTACATCCTCTCGCCCGAAACGCGACCTACGTCCTAATCGGCAGTTTAGGTTACATTTTCTTCGCCATCGCATGGACACATAATTGCCCATCTCGGTCCGGAGCTCCCCAGCCAGTGGCCACATCCGTGCGCGCACGGGTGAATTAATTTTCCCATGCCAAACGACACCGATGTAATAAAGAAAGCGATTAGCACGGCAAGACAATCACATCAATCTAGGGCTAACGTTCGGGCTCCATTCCCAGTGAGAAAAATGGCTAAAAATAAGATAAATATACACAAATCAAATCAGCGGTTAATCAATCCGATTTGCGCTGCAGATTGCATAGCTTTCGGGCGCTTATTTCATTTGCATACTTTACGGCGCAAACGATGCACTGGCATGTAAAGCATGCAATTCACATTGCCTGGAAGGAAGAGAAGCACTTCAACCACATATCCACCCAACATGCAATCGGTTTCTTCTCGATTCCGAAAGCGTTTTAAAGGGCGTTCGTGTGGGGAAGCGGTAAGCCGGCACGACCTATACGACCAAAAAAAAAACACACACACACACAAACGGGCAGTTACCCGGAGATAAATGGACACAAAAGTTTGTTTGCACGTGTTGGTGAGAGAAGATTCGGGAACGAATTTCACACACGGACGGACGTGCTCGTTCCATGTGTCCCGTCGCGTGTGCACGTGTGTACACTCTTAATAAACTGCTATAAATTATCGCACACCCAGCCAGGCGCCCAAGCTGCTGGGGAAAGGAGCAAGAGAGAGAGAGAGTGAGGGAGAGAGAGAGAGAGAGCGAGCGGGAGAACTTGGGCCATAAATCGAGAGCTAGTTCCTTCGGTGCGGGTTTCGGTTGCTTTCGGGCACTGCTCTTTAACTCATTACGCTTGCGGAAAGATTGTCCGTTTTGAACGCCGAGTGGGAGGGTGAATTCCGCTGCTCGGAAGTGAGCATTCCGTCATTTCCGGAAATCCTGCCCCCCGCCGCTCGGCTGGAGATACTAACGAGACAGATTAAGTGCGGAGTCGAAACCACCCGTCCGCCCCCGGGGGCTGGTCGTTTACGGGGTGGGAGGGGTTGTAGGGGGCGAAAGGAGGGAGGCGAGTAAATAAAAGACAAACCACCGCCGCCGCTCCTCCACTGCGCTTCCACAACGCGTGGGAGCGCTTCGGGCGGGAAGAGGTTGCCATTGTTAATGAGGAGGCTTTTAGCTAAATTTCACCACCCCCGCGCCGCTCCCGGTTCGGTTCCCGGGAGGGGAGGGAGGGAGAGAGGGGGGGAGGGGCTTTGTGTAGGCACAGGACCCAGGGACGGTTGATTTAGGACGGCCGAAAGGTTTGTCAACAGATCGCAACGACAACAACAACAACAACAACAACGCCCTGTTCTGATTTCGCTGGCCTACGCAGAAAAATGGCATCGAAAAAGAAAAACGCACAGAAGCCCGGTCAAGCCCGGGAGGGTTTTGCTGGGACCGACGTCACCCCGGACGTCAATTTGTCAGGGAGCCAGCGAGCTGCTTTTCGCCCATGCATGCACGTGTTCATCCGTGGGCACTAAAGTCCCGGCCACCGCCCCTTCCCACCACCGTGAAACGGCCCCTACCCTCGTCCAAGCGCTCGATGGGAAAGTGATAATTTCATTAAATTTACGCTATCCACCCTAGGCTGTCCCGGAGCGGTCCCGGGGACCTACTACCCGCTTACCTACCCCCAAAAGTGCCACAGCACACCGCACTAATGAACACCACAGCACTCGCCGACAACGGCCAGCCAGCCGCAGCGACAGTGGGCTGCTGTAATTTATTCAATTTCTTCTCAACATCCGGTGTCTTTCCGTCCCGCTGGCTGGCTTTGTGTGATCGATTTCTTGCGTGCACCTACACCAGGCAACGCCCAACAAACAGGCCTGTGATGCGTTTGAAGAGCTCTTGGGTTGCCCGATCGGGTTGGGCCTTGTATTTCCACGATTTATAACGCTTTTTTTGTTTCTTTTTTTTGTACACCATCACAATTTGTATTACTTTTTTGATTTTCTACTAAATTTTGCGTAAAATAATTGCTCCACGTTTCAGAAGACGGCTGAAAACTATCAACGTCCAATGCTCGTAGTTTTAAGTGGAAACACAAATGATGATTTGTTTAATTTAGAATCAAATTTAAAAAAATACGTCATTGCGCCTAAATGCACGCAATTCGTGACAAATGATTCAAGCGTTTGGCGGTGTGCATATCACGCAGGCGGTCAGACGGTTTTGCACCCGAATGATATGCAATCCGCACAACAAGTTTTGAGTTCGTGCTGTAGACGATACATTTTTTAACAAAAAGCATAAAAGTAAAATACTTGTTAGTTTTCTTGCGCTCAAAAAAACAAAATAGTAAAAATAGCACCACTTTTGGTGCGTTTCGCTCGTTTAAGATTTCATTCCTCGCTTCTTTCGCGTGCACCTAACCGTGCTCGCGTGCATGCGGGAAGTATATTTGAGCACGAAGAAAAAGTAAACATCAAATCAAACAGAACATGCAAAAATCTCGCCTTCACAGCCCGGATTGGCCCGCGGCGGACAGTCATTAAACTTCGCCGTCCGCGGTACAGCGGGTCGATACTGGGGCTGACTGTTGCCCGGTGCGGCTCGCGCCGTACGGAGGATGCTTCACGATGGGGGGAAACTTGCTTGAAAATTTGCACTGCTTCGAGTGAGGGGTTTTTTTTGGTTTAATTTCGTGTATCGGAAACAGTGCAAAGGAGAGAAAGAGCGGGCAATAATTTAATTAAATTCGAACCGAAAAGCCAAACAACCAGCAGCAGGCGTTGAGCGTTTCGTGCTGGGAAAATATTCCCAATGTTCCCGGTGCCGTATGTATCGATCATCCGCGCGAAAGTTTTGCCCAAAAACCTCAGCATTCGAACGGCCCGGCGGGCGGAGGGTAAAACGCACTTCGCTCCGTTCGCTCCCAGCGTATACAGGATATCGTATATCGCCCTGTCGGTAAAATATTGCACAGGTCATCGCCATGCTTTTGCCGCTGGCTGCATTCTATTGCCGTGCTTGTACGGTTTGTTCAGTCCGTGTCTAGACTGCGGAGGGTAATAAAGCCACAACCGTTCGGTCGCGGGGTTTTGAGAATAAAAAAAAAGAGAAACAGGGGCGTGGAACGAAACGTGCTCAGTGGAACATTGACCGCGTGCCATAACGATCATTATCTTTGGTGTTAGAAGTGGGTGGGTGGGCAGACTGCAGCAAGGTACAACAGTGGGTCAATCGAAAATAGAGAGAGACCGAATGAAAATGGCATGAAATCGTTGGTGGCATTTGATTTATAAAAAAGTAGAATAAAAAAAATAAAAATAAAAATTCAAAAATTTCAATTAAATAAGAATAAAAAATATTTGTATTCCATAATTTTACTAAGCCTGATTTTGGTGTTTTCTCACTTATTTTTCTTAGTGGAATGTGAACGATTTGGAATGTGAATATTATTTTTTTTAAATTTTCTTCGATTTATTTAAACAAAATTTTGCTCGATTTTCTTCGGCAACTGACAATAGTAATTGCTGCATAAAAATCATACCATTTCGTCGGAAATTATGAGATTAATTTTTCCTTTTGCTTGTTGACTGTTTTCTAAATCAACAAATATTTAAACAAAATAATTTGGCTCGATTTGTTTGGTCCGAAAATGGACCCGCATTCCTGACCGGATTCGCAAATTGCATAAAAATCATATTATGCAGCACGAGCTCACTCGTGACCAGACACAGGCACATAATTTCACCCATCAACACCACCGAAAGGAAGGTACGAGAGGGGAGGGGGGAGAGGGAGAGGGTGCAACACACAGACACACACTAAGCAGAACTGCACGCTCAACGCCAACGTCAACCGAGAAACGTTGAAATCATCGATTTCCCTCCGCGCCAGGTGTGTATTGCGGCGAACAATGCCGGCATACGCCCGGGAAATAGGGCGTACAGAGGGGTGGGGGGGGTTATTGGGGGAGGTCAAAGGACACTGACTCGTGCCTGAAACGTGCCTGAATCGGGGACGGGACTCGATGCGCAACACCGATCCCAGTTACACATGCCACATGAATAAAAAAAACAAAAGAGAAAGAGAAAAAAAGACGGTCCGAGGAATGGGCGAAAAATTATCGACCGAACGACATAACTTCGAAAATGACCGGATTTAGGAGCGTAGCCATCAGCGTGGCTCCCCGGTGTAGTTGCGAAGTAATGAACGACCGGCCGGAGCGAACATGGTGGCAGAAACCAAGCAAACCAGCAAAAAACAAAGTTTTTAACAACGCTAATTTCTTTTGATCGCTTCGCTTGGTGGCTAACGGGCGACGGTGGGTGGCTCGTGGATGGGTCAGGCGCAGTAGCCCAGTAGCGTCTTTCAAGGTAGGAAAAGGTTTAAAAAAGGTATATTGAACGTGTAAAATATTTTCAAATGTGAAATGTGTTTTTTCCTTAAATAAACCAAACAAGACTAACTCAAATGATAAAGTGTTACTACAAGCGTTTTTTGTTTGTTTTTTTTTTACAATCAGTCTCATTCTGTCGGTTTGTTTTCTTTCCTATTTATTCGTTAAAGGAAAACAGAAAATTTTGAAAAAATCGTAATAATTATTCGAACACGTACAATAATTTTGTTTGTGATAATACTTTTTTAAATTATTTTTTCGATAATCTTTCAATCAAAAAGCCTTTGTTTCAATCGCTTTCCATGCTTAGCTTCAAATATAGTAGAATTTTTTTTTAATCATCCACTTTTTCTGATGTATTTATAAAAAATAAATAAAGTATCAAACATGTAACCCAGTCAAACTTTAATATGAATCAATCAATTGCTCAAATCAACCGACCTTCCCGTTAAACCGAAAGCCCCGAAATATCATGTTTGATCGATACGAAGGAAGGCAACAATGGCGAAGGAATCCCCCGGACTGTTTCGTGCAGCTTTCGTTCGTGCGGTGGCCGACTTTTTTATTGTTTTTATTTCTTTTCTGAATGTTGGTTTCCAGCGGTCCCACCCCATTGCGGCCGCTACACTATCGAAAGGTATTCACCGAAAGGAGGACCCATCCGCGCTGTGTTTTTCTTTCCCCGAAACGGACTGTGCCGTTCCAAAAGGGGGAAAATTTTAATTTATTGACTCAAGTAGGAAAATAAAAAGACACTGCACTAAAAAGAGTGGGTGGGGGGGACACCTACACAAACAGAGGACCCAGTGTACGGAGCTGGTTCAGCTCGGGCAGGTCCCGGCACGGGATCGATGGAGGCGCCCGGTCTTTGGTAAGAAAAATGCATTCTAAATTCATACCTTCACTCTTTCGCGAAACCGATGCGAACCGGGAGCCCACCTGCACTTCCAACACCAGCCCCCGGGGTGGAGTTCAATTTTCGGGAACTATTTTCCTAACCGGGCTGAATGTTATGCAAACAATCTCACCCTTTGAAGAACACCACCGTGTGTGTATGTGTTTTTTTTTTGCCCCGCTCGCTCGCGTCCCCATCACCCACCGCAATCGCAGCGCTAAGTTCATCAGCCATTAATTTCTATCAATCGGCAGCAATGGCGGAACGATGCACACTGTTTGATGTAATCAACGCTGACGCGATGATGGGAAGAGAAACGTGCCGTTCGACCACGCGACTAGTGCGGCATGTTTTTGTGTGATTTTTTTTTACCTCGCATACTGGCATGGGTATTTTCATATTTTCCATACGGCGCACCTTTCAACTTTTATGAGGTGGTACGCCAGGAGCGGTTTGCGAGGTTTTTTTATTCTATTTATTTTCCTTTACCTTTTGAACCTTCAACAGCTTTGTCGTAAATAGTACGGCACACTTTTTGCTGGAGGGTTATGTGTCATAAAAGCTTTTCGTGCATATCGGTTTTATTTCGCTGAAATAGATTCCAATGTAGAGCTTGTGAGCAAGGAAGATTTTTTTTTAACCCAAAGTGATTTTTAAAACAATAAAAATCTTATAGGAGAAATTTTAAATTAATATTTTTTACCTTTTATTATTGCATTTAATACATTTCATAGCAGCCTCATACTCGTTTTAGAACGTTAGAATAAATAAACTCCAATGAAAACCACATCGAACTATGTAAAATCGTCTCATAATTACACAACAAAAAGCGTCTCAAAATTACTAAAAACAACGAGCTACCAGGCGCCTCCATGATAATACTCATTTTTGAAACATTTTAAATACTGCTGATACGGACGGGCGTACGCTGCCCCGGTTTCAACCCATATCACAGAGACACTTCCCGGCGTATTCTACCTACGCGCTCGGCGCGGAAAATTCATAATCTTCGGCCTCGCGCGGCCTATCGGCTCGAAACCGTGCATAATTTCTGCCGTTTGGCTAATTTCGCAACATTCCGATTCATCTCGAGCTATTATGGCGCGAGACCGGCCACGTATCCAGACCAAACGTCTATGCAAATATTTGCCGAACGGGCACCTTGTGTGTGTGTGTGTGTGCGTTAGGCAAAGCAGTGCAAGGGTAGCGCAAGGTTGGTTGTTTTAAGGGAGGTAAAACAAACCGGTGCCGAACGATATCGTAACGGGTGCGCCGTAGCGAGAGGAGAGCCGGGGGAGGTGGTTTGGTTTTAATATTCCAAAACAGTGCCGTGGGTAGCTGCCACACGCTTCGGAAGCGCCCGGTGACTCCTCGTCGATGGGAGAAATAAAAGTAAGCGAAAGAAAGAAATCGGTTTCTTCTACGCCGTTGCCGCTCAAGGTGCTGGTGAATGTTTTGTATCTAAAGTTTCGGCTCGCTCGATACTGCTAACGAGCAATTCACCTGCCGTTCGTTAAGCCGAGCGGGAATAGCGCCAGAAACTTGCTTTTTGCATACATTTTTTTTTCTCCATCCACTCATGTGCGCACATCGATCACATCTCACGCGAGTGCCACTTCCGCCGATAATCAGGCTCCCCCTTCCCTTGGGCCCGCACGCGGACGGTGAAATTTGATCCCGATCAAAAACGCGCCACACGGACCGCCCCCCGGGAAGCGTTTCGCGCTCGCGAAACCGTAGCGAATAATTCATCATAATTCAATAACCCAATTTTCCCATTTACGCCGCGCGAAACGCAGCGCCACTCATGCGGCACGATGAGGATCCAGCCAGGGGGAGGGCAGGGGGGGAGGGGGCGTAATTTTATATTTATAACATTGACAGAAGGGGCACGGGCGCTTGTGCTGACTCCCGATCGATCGCCATTATCGCTCGCGAGCCGACAATATCGCATTTTTGCGCCTAGTTCACGCGCCACAACTGTTGACAATTGAAAGCGTGCGGCTCCAAAGGGGGCCAAGGGGAAGGGGGAGAGGAGAGAGAGGGCAGCGAGACAGGCAGTGGGTGTATTAAATAAAATTAAAAATTCACCAGCCCAGCCGGTCGGCCCGAGCGCACCGCGCTGGGGAGGGTGAATTTATTTATTTTTGGTGCAATTTAGAATTAAATTCATTTTCCACCGAATATTGAAACACTCAATCGATGAGTGAAGCAGCTTAATCTGTACGCGCTGCGCTCACGAACTGTCTGTGTGCTTGATAGTCTCTCTGACAGAGCGTTCGGTAAGCATCCGGCACGATGTGCGTTCGATGCTTGGTTTTATTCGATAAAATTTCTTTAAAAACAAATCAAACAATGCATCAAAATGGTGGGCGTAAAAAAACATAAAAATAAGTATAAATAACATAATGTCCGTATAAAACAAAACATAATAAAAAATAGATTGAAAAAAGATTTTACATGTCAAAATCACCCCTCTAAAAGAGCGCATAAAAAGGGGGACCCATTTGCGAATCGGCTTCATTTATATGGCTATTACCCGCAGCCTGCTTGTTTCCCCGCGACCCCGATCGGGTTTACTTATTGCAAGTTTATCTCCAGTAACTGCCTGTCCACCGCCCTGGGGGAGGCTTTGTTCACCCATCCCGCGGTGCGGTTATCCGTAATTGCGTTATAAAGATTGAGCGTGGCATAATTGGTCAACGCACAGCGGTCCTTCCACTGGCTGTTTGATGTCTTTATGCATAATTGGCGGCTGATTCGTTTTTCTTTTCGTTTCTTTTTACTTCCCTTGCTGGGCCGCTACACACCACAGCCACGGGAGCGAACTCGATTTGGGAGGGAAATTTACTTCCCCGACGTGATGTGATTTCCATTCCGGAGCCGCCCCGTGCTAGTGGTATAGAAAAATCGAAACCCGAAACCGGCTCGCCCATCACTAATCTTCGGCACTAGCGCGCACGCACTCTAGTGCTTCCATTATCCAATATTCAATAAAGCTATCAGACCGCCGGGAGGCTACGGTTGCGCCGGGCGAGATGATCGGCGATGAGATTCAATCGCAATTTCGTTCGTGTCAGCGCCAACGTCCGATAGGAGGAGAGCGGGCAGGCGAGCGGGCAGGCGAGCGAGCGAGCTGAGTGTATGCGTGGCTGTGTGAGTGTGGGGAAGCACGCCGCATGTTCGTTTCGGTAGAGAAAGATCGCACACTCGCTCAGTTGGTGATTGCTTCGCTGCAGGAGAAGCGTTTGGGCAGGGGTGAGCAGATCGCACATGAAATGAATTACAAATATGGATTGATAAGAATTGCACTGTTTACTTCACCGCTTATCTTTTCCATACTAAACACATCCAAGAAGAAGGACACACTAAAAATAGTTTGATATAAACACATAGTTTGAACGGACTAAACATAAAGCACAAAAAATAAAAACTTCCATAAACATCAACTTTGACATTTGACCGCGTTATAAAAGCAAACAGATATTTCTCTATTTATTCTAACAACAAAAAGTAAATACGACACGCACCGATCAGAGCAGCAACAAACCCTGCAGCCAATTTCTAACCAAAGCTCCAATCAACAAGGCAATCTTTTTCCTATCTCGCTCTCTCTCTCTCACCTTGCCTCGTTTTTATTGCTGTAACGCTTCACTTTCGGTTTTCGCGCCTACACTGTGATCGATGGGCCGATACCGATCGTCAGTTACATTTTGTTTTGCGACAGCTCCAGTGTTGACGTTTTGTTGGGGGGAAAAAGAAAATAACGCATCTCCTTCCGGATTCGTTTCGCCACTTGACATTTGTTTTTGTTTAGCAGTTGCTGTGTGTGTTTTTTTTTGCGAAACCATCTATCCCCATGTTTCGTAGCGAGACGTGAGTGTTTCGATTAAATTTACGATAACAAACACGCTCGCACGCGGGATTAATTTTCCGGGCACCGTCGCTTGCGGATGGGCTGCGGAAAGTGCCAAATCGGACGCCCTTCACCTTCCGCTCGGGCGTTTGCCGCGCCCTGGCTTCCGTTGCGCTCCAGCTGCTGTAACCCAACGCAGCATTCAACAGCCCAATCCTTTCCGTGGCTCTTCCGTTTCGCTCCGCAACCCAGCTGTAAGCGAAATTTCGATCATTTGCATGGCGCATGGAACGATTTCTAAATACGGAACGACAAAACGGCAAGGCTTATCCGAGCCGGCGTTTCGCCTCCGGTGAATCTAATGCCGCATTCGTTCACTCCCCCGCCCTTTCCCACACCCAACCACCCACCCACACACACACACATACAAAAAAGGGTCTCCATCATCTAGCGGGCACAGACGGATTCCAATCTTCGAAGCATCACTTACACGGTACGCGGCAATAGTGTCAAGCAAACGAACCAGCAGCCCGAAGAAGTAGCCTGCGTCTGTTGCGCGACAAGAAAATCCTTAAACATCAATCAATCCGGCACGCATATCCTACCCGCGCCGGCGGCCCTTATCTCGGACGTGGCAGCAGTAGGTGTGGCCGCCCGCAGAGCCAGTTTGTCACCCACCCGAACGCCTCAAGGTGAATACATTCTACCCGAACAATTCATCCGAAGCGCGCGAAATCCGCTTTCGCTCTTTTCCGTTTCCGACCCGTCACCGAGCCATGAATAAACGGCGAAAATGCGTGACGGAAGTAGTATTGTTGTACGTTTTTTTTGCTTTTTTTGTCAAATCCTTCTCTCTTTTGCTGCTCTTCCTCGCGAGTGCGAATGAGATCCCATCGCTTAAGTTATTACTACAAAATTGCTATGCTTCTTCTGTGGACGAAAAAGGGGTAGCAAGTACTTTTCACATGTGAAAACAGTGAAACTAAAGTTGTCACTAACATTTATCACTAACAAAAAGAGAGAAGTCAAATAATAATCTAAAAAGCAGTAAAAAAATATCATAAACATTGCCGCAAACCCTAGCTGGCGCAGCTCAGGTGCTTAGGTTGAATTGAATTTCTTCGAGATTAAAATAAAAAATAAATTTCTACGAACGCTTTTTGCTCGAAAACTATCTAGCCCCTGTCCCAGCTGTCACCGGAGATAGTCGCTGTAGCTGGAACAACAAGCACATGTGCACTGCGAGCAACACCGAGAGCATCTTAAGGTAGTAGTAGTAGTAGCTGCTGTACGAGATAAAAGCCGATCACACCCCGGTCGGTGCAGAGATGGCCCCGATGGAAGAAATGTCAACCCGTGGTTGTGTATATGTGCGGAGCAAAAACGTCCAAGCTCTCGATATCGCCGTCCTCGTCCGTCTTTAGTACGGTGGCAGCTGTGTTTTTTTTTTGCTCTTCTTTTTCTGCACTAGTGCACAAGGCCCGAACGAGCTACACGCCGCTGATGAGACACCGGACGTGATCAAGAAAATATTTGTACCCAAAGATATGGGTCAAATCGGTGCGGATTTCGGTCTGATTTGGGTCCGGTAAAGAATGAAGCGGGAAAGGTCATGGTCGTGGGGGCTCATAAAAAAAAAATCGCAGATAAGCAATCAGGAAGGATTAGACGATGATGTTTTCTTCGGGTTTTTTTTTTGTTTCTCAGAAAACTCAGTACACCGGAACCGGCTAGCGTGCAGAGGGATTATTGATAACAGAGTTTATCTTTCGTATAACAGCAAACACCGGCGCAAGTATGGCTCATCGTTCACTGCTGTATCTCCGAGTTGGAAGTTGCCGAGTTGCCCTTCCGTCCGAGGTTATCCGAGCATCGTTCCGAGATTAATGTCCCCGATCAAATCCGTCCCAGCTCATATTCGTTCGTACCAAAGTTTTGGCTCATCGACGAGTTTTCCGATTCCGGGAAAGTTTCCGAGCACTATTTAAGTAGCGATTCTAATCGGTCCTGACCAGACTAAGCAGTGTTTGTGTGTGTGTGTGTGTGAGATGATTTTAGGTCCGAGAGCTTCTGCACAGTAAAAGCGGTACGACTGTCGACGAATCTTCAGACCCAATACCGTCGGAGTTTGCCTCCACCTGTCAAAAGTGAGACGAGAGGTGTCTCAAACGCACATGCGACGATGCTTAAATTACCACTGCACGCGTAAGTGACGAATTTTTGCGTTCCAACGAAACCGCACGAGGAATTTGAGCCGAACTGCGTGTGTGCGTTTGCTTGCAGGTGCCTTTTAACGTTTGCACGCTCCAAATCAAATCCATCCCAGATCGGGTGCGTAAAGCAACACATGGAACAACAGTGATTTTTTTTTCTTTCTTTTTTATTTCGGGCGCAATAGGGAATATCGTTTCGCAAAGCGAGCACCTTCGGTAGGAATTAAAATCGAAACCCAGATCAGCGTTTAATAGTAGTTTATTTAAAATTGTTTTAGCGCTGGTTAAGAAAGTAATAAACCGCTCCCCTTGGGTAGTATACTGACTCTCGAACTGTTTGCATACTGTGCGAGCAATTGACTAGAGTTTTTCGTTCGGAATACCCTCTAAGGCATTGAAGAGCTTGATTTGTAGAATAATTTTACCGCAGTTTGTAAAACCTTACTGGGTGTACACTTGGATGGCTTGAAAAACTAGCTCCCTCTCTCCATATCGTTCTGTTATTTCATAGCACACTCCCGAACCCACCGCAGTCTCGAGTGTTTTTCTTGCAGCGAACGATTTCCCACACTCTTATCGCTGTGTTACAAGTATTCGATACACCAGCTCGGGGTTTTTCTTTCCCGGTACGCCCGCTGCATGGTTGGGTTTAGTACAACGCGGGCAGGTAGCCGGATTCTCAGAGAAACCACCTGGCAAAGCAACCTTCGAAGCCGTGAATATTGACTGGTTAAATATCAGTCGCGTATACAATCGGCCGGGTAGCTTGAAAAAATATATAACTCCATGCATGGAGCGAATATGACGCACACCAAATCAATGATCTGTCTTTCCATCGGCTAAACAACCGGCCAAACAGATCCCGTGCCTCCTGCGGGCGATTCGTGTTGGCACCTAGAGCTAGAGGTTGCAATAGAAAAGCCAGCAAAAAAAAGAGAAACGAAACGAAACGAAACGAAATCGAAATTCGACCGTACCGACGGACGGTGGACGTGCGAGAGAAAGAGCAACGTTTAAAAAACAAGGAAAGAACGTGCTTTCTTTTCGGCTGTCCGGCAATTGGGTCTCCGCAGAGCCGAGTGGAGACCATTTATCACACTCATCAACGAACGAGCCTACGCTTCCATCCGTATCGTACACCTGCTTTACCTACCACGACACCTGAACAACGAGACTCATTTCACCGAGAGATAAGCACCTGCGTGTGTGGGTGTGTATTGCCGGTAAAGCACACAAGAGAAACCCGGCAAGAACCCTTGCCCGTGTGGCGAAAAGAACATTCTGTGCGATCGTGGTATGGGTGCGGATTTTATTTCTTTTCTTCTTGGTCGCGTCGCTACTCTAAAGCCCGAACAGCAGGTGACGGGCGCTGGGAGAAAGCAGATAGGTTTGGAAGAAACGAGTGTCAAGAATGGTTCTGACACTTGTGTCGTTGCGACGTGTATCGCCACAGTGGCGGACGCGCAAATTTGGCGATTCGCTGTGACGTGCACGGTTTGAAAAACTCTTTAATATTAAAACCATCGTTCTGGCACTGGTTGCAAACGTGTGGCACTATTCAACAGACCAAACACGCGCATTTAATTAAACCATACAAATCGGTTCGCGAAGCTTCATCGCTACGTTTTGCTTTCATCTTCGCGCATTTAGGCCCACTCACTTATTTATCAGGAAAACCAATCAAACTGCGGCGGTTTTTAGGGCTTCCTTCTTGATCTTTTGTTGACGTCAAAGCGGGTGCATGGACAACACCTGAAGCGACGGAAGCCACCGTTTGGGTTTTTATATTTTTTTTTTTTGTTCCGCACTGTGCCGGAATGGGCAGGCACGGAGAGAACGACCCGGGGTGTATCTCTGCTGCTACTGCTGCTGCTGATGTCGTACGGATGGAGTTTTTACGAGGCACCAGTACCGGCGGTGCGTGTGCCGGTGGCAGGCAAATTAAGTTGAGATATTTACGGATGAGAAAACGGCGCTGTGTCGCTGCTAGTTGGGTTCTGTTCCGGCTTGCCGAGTGCTGTCAGCGGGGCGGACGGGATTTTGGAGACTAGATTTTACCAACACAGCACACGGAGACAAAAAAAAGCTCACTCACAAACACACTGTGTGAGGATAGTTGGCGACGAGACCGTACCGGAGAGCGACCGGAACTTACCGGGGAAAGATCTGACCAACAACGAAGAACAAACCAAAAAAAAAAAACCAACAAACTAAACAAGAACAAGGAGTGAAACTGAAAAGGACATTGACGTTGATGGTTATTAGCAAACTTTATTTTTTGACCAGCCCATTACAGCCCGAGAGCGCTCGGAAAGATTCTTTACGGCGGGTGTTAGTGAGTAAGGATAATAACGTAAAGCAGACGTACAGTGGGAAGTCACTTTTCGCTTCCCTTTGAACCCGAAAAGCAGTGTGTTGCGGGTTAGGCTCCGTGGGGAGGAGTGATTTTGGGGCATCTCCAAGTGTCCCAGTGTTGGAGGAGCGCATGGAACGTTCCCGAACGTGCTGCTAGAACCGATACCGAGCACCGATAACCGATGGACCGGGCTTGCATCCCACTAGGACTGTTGGTACCCAGCTGCTAACGCTGGACCCGCGCTTGCTCTGGTTTAATTAAATTTAACGTTAATTTAATTTTGAGCTACTACTAGTACACCAAGCAGGGGAATAGAATTAAAAAAAAAACCACAAACACACACACACGCTCACACGACGGGGTACAGGGAGGAACACTGTTTGGTGTGCGAGGTTTTTTTTTTCTTTTGGGTGCGGTGGGGGTGGGGAGCACACAGCAATGGGGACGTTTTGATTGGTGACGTCCAGCGGGTTAGTTGTCGTAGTGGATGGTGGAACGGTGACGCCGGGAGTAGTACTTGAGCGTGCGGCGTCCGGAAATCAGCTCGGATGAGGCGTTGCGGGTCATCTCCAACTTCTCGGCTCCCGGGTTCGGTGGCGGTGAACTTCCGGCGCCCGTTGCGCCCACCAAGAGCTTGGAGCTTGGGTCATCGTTGGGAAGAGGGATGTCCTGGGCCGTCAGCGATCGGCGACGAGTCGTTGGACGGGGCAGGTTGCTGATCACCTGCTCGACGACGCCCGCCATCGCCGGACGTCCAGCAGCGGTCTCGTCCGTCGGCGATAGTTTGATCTGCTTCTTTCGCGGTTCCATCGCGTAGCGTCTCTTCAGCTCGTCACCGCATGCGGGTAGCAGCGAGCGGTACATGTTCTCGAGCGTCTGATCGGGCGTTCGCTCGTACGCACTGACCGGGACGGAGATGGATCTGCCCAACGCTGCCGGTGGGACTGGTTCGCTGCTTTCACCTGGACCGGAGAGTGTCGAGAGCGTTCCGCAGGAGCTCGTACTCGATGTGCTATTGATCGCGGTCGGTGATTGAAGCTGGTTGTGGCACTGCACTGGTTCGCTGCCGGCTGCACACTGGATCGTCCGTGCAATCTGGCCGCCCGTCGAAGGGTTCGCGATGCTACCGTCACCGTCGCCGGATGCTGCCGATCTTCGCCGCTCCTCCAGCAGTGACGCTCGGAACTGCTCGAGCGCTTGCGTATCGTAATGGCCGCTTGCGGTGTCCGCCGAATATCGGCGATCCCACCATCCGGTGCGCCATTTGTTTGGACAGCCGCGCCGCCTGCCGGACCGGCGCGGATTTGGCGACCGGGAATGCGTTGGTGAGGCTGTTAGGTTTTTTTGTTTTTTTTTTTCGTTGTTGTTGTTGGCATACGCCGAGGGAGAGAAGTGTGGAAGTTATGGCAGGTGTGTGAGATGTGCGCGCCCCAGATCAAGTGCGGCTCCGAATGTGTGACCAACGCCGGAACGGAGTAAGCAAGCGCCAATTGTAAAGGGTTTGAGGGTATTGCGAGAGAGAAAGAGAGAGAGAGAGAGGTATGCAATCATAGAAAAAGCGGAATATTGTTCACGCAAAACACTAGACTAGGAGAACGACACGTGCAGGGATTGTTTTTTTTTTTTAGATAGGAAAGTAAGGTTAGGCCAAGGTTGGAGCCAAAAAGAGTTGACCACACGAGGTGAGATTATAAAAC
>JXXA01009754.1:0-12219 GCA_000956255.1 Anopheles punctulatus | reverse complement strand
TTTTCTAAATTGGAATCGAAAATATATCAAAAATCAATCTTAAATTACGTTAAAGTAACCGCACAATCTGCACAGTAATAAACTAGTTTCCAACTGAACACAATCTTAAGCCCCACAGCAATCCACCTATTCAGCAATCCATCGGTGTAGGTAATGAAATTCCTTTAACCGTCCACCACTAGCCTATCGATTTCATTACAACGGGAGCGATTCGGATACACTCGATTGACGACTCACGAAGCGCGGCCGGTTTTCGAAAGCAATTCGATTTTCCGGCCGATAGTCGCATGAGTGGACAACTTTACCGCATCAAATGTTCTCTCGGAACCGGTTACAAATCCATTCGAAGCACGCTCCCGTCCGCGTCCGCTCGCAAGAATCCACAACTATTTCCGAAGCCGTTTGATGTTCCTCGCCCGTGTGGTTATTTTGCGTGTTTGTTAATTGAGACAAATGAAGGTGGGGACATTTGGCGGACGGACGGTGGATCATTTCCATAAACTAAGCGATCGAAACTGAAGATAGGAGAGGAAAATGGAGATTTGCGATGCAGCGATTAAGGGTTTGCTTTCGTTAAGAGTGGACACAAATCCACTCGAGAAATGATAAAAATTTGTTCTGATTCTGAACAGTTTTGTAATTTATTTAAATGATTTAAGTCAAACCATTCTTAATTATTCTAAATTAATGTTACTATCTCTTTTCTTCGCTTTGGCCATTAATTGAAGAATCTTGCAACTATTAATATCAAATATTTGAAAACTAGTGAAATGTATCAATCCTGAATATTTGGAACATTCGTTTCAAATAATTTATATGTTTTATTTTATATCAAAACTTTTTTTCAACACATAAAATTGATAAAATATAATGATACTCGCTAATCCTTCTTCTCACCTCTACAGAAAAACAAACAACAAAACCGAGATGTATCTCCCAAAATACTCATTGCTTCTCATGTTATCTAAGCAGTACGCAATCTCATTACAAGCACCGATTCGCTAAAATGCTAGAAGCAAATTTACATAACAAATGTTTACACCGAACAATATGGCAGCCCGATCGTATGCATTATCAGCGCCCAATATCCTTCGACAGCCTTGCAAACGTTGCATCCGCACGTGCGATCGACCTTTTCAGCACGTAATACGTTGCTAATTCAATATGGATTATAGCACGCGCCCTCCCGTGTGTTGCGAGCACGTGATTTGATTTCCATTCTGCCGGCCGCTGCACCACCGGACTCGCCGACAAAAACGCTTGGTTTGAAATTTCCAAGCAATAAATTGGATTCAATTTCTCCGAAATTCGTCACAGAACATTTTGTACCGGTGTCTGCATGTGTTTTATGAAACATTCTTCGCACGAAACTGATCCCGGCAGGCGATTCTTTGCACTCACTGCCGGTGAACTCCCCCCTTTTTCTGGACGGTTCGTTTCGTTTAATTAAGTTTAAAATTTTCTGTTCTCAACAACAAACACGTCGCCCAATCGGATGGTACGTCTTTTGGGGCGCAACATGCGAAGGGAATCCACTTCCGACGTACTAGGTTATGCAATTTTTAAACCGACCGGAGCACTATGCAGCCCGGGAACGGAAACAAAACACCCCGACGGAGGTGCGAAGGAGCAAAATAAAATCCAGATAAAACAAACTATTCCGCGGGGTTTGGATTGGGTGCGGCGCGGTGGCTCGTTTTCGGAACATCATCGGATAACATCGACCGACCGGTGGCTGCTGCCGCCGGAGAGTGGACACTTTGACAGTGGCCACCGGCAGCCTCCGGCCGGGACTGCCCGGACGCGATAATCGTAAATTGACTTTCGTTCTTCTTTGAATGGGAAACTTTTCGGTGGAAGTTTCCAACGTGTTCTTTCTTGTACGTGCACCGTACGCCAGGCACTAGTGCTTTTTTCTGTGAGTAAATGAATGTGTATGTGTGTGTGAGCCACCGGATCATCCGGTATTCGACACCTCGAGTCCTTTATTGCTGGCCACCGAGGCAAGGAAGGCAGCTTAACTACGCTGCAGGGACACTCGCACTCTCATTTTCTTGAGCAAACCACTTTTTTTTGTATGCCGCTTTCTTCTCAGCTGCAGAACGGTTTAAACTTTGCCCCTTTGTTCCCCACTTGGTGGGTGGGTGCGAAAGGGTGATGGACGGAAATGAAACGGACGAGAGGAAGAATCTCACACCATCCCTCCACCGCGCCGACAAGATTGGCGATTTCTTTCTCATCAAACTTTCAACTATCCTGTTTTATCCGTTCCATTCCGGTCCCGGTGCGATCGTTTCGTGGATTTCGGGATCCAGCGCGGACGCAAAGATCCTGTTTCCACTTAGCACCGTATTAGCGACGAGGTCACCAAGACCGATACTTAAAGTCCTTTACGGCGATAGTCCTTCGGGGGAAGAGGAAAAATAGGGTTCGCGATTGGGTGGAGGCGTCATAAAACGGCGAAAAAATATGTACCATTACGGCTTGTCTCTACAATCCGGGACAAGGGACTCGGTCCGGATGTAAGGATGCACAACCTTTTAACCGAAAACCTTCTGATGCAGATCAGTCCATGGCAGAGCGCGTCCAAATCTACTGGTCCTGAATCTGCTGTTTTTTTTTCTTCTGTGGTGTGTTCCTTTTTTTCACCACTCGTCCTTTGCTCCGTCGTGAACCCGCAGGCTGGGATAGGTAATATCCGGTGCGGCGGTTGGTTATAACGAGCACCAGCTTTCGCAGGGCGCTACGAAAACGAACAGAAAAGGTTAAAGTGCCCCGCGGGTATTCGAAAGTTAGTCTACGGCGGGAGGCGCGCGCACGAGGGCGAGATTATTTCTACTTAGCGCACGCGATGAAAAGTCATTCATAAAGGGCGAAGCCAATTCAATAAGCGAAAGTTTTGTGACCGAAGCGAAACGGGTTTAAATGGAGGTGGGGAAAACGTAGTAGCAAAGGGTGCACTGGGCAGTGAGCGCCCGTTTGAAGGTGCTCATTACTGAGCTGGTTTTTTTTTCGTCCAGAAACACCTTCGCAGAACCGGAGCTTGCCATTCTTAATCATTTGGTCAGCTGTAGAACGCTTTTCGGGCTAAAAGAGTGGCTAAAATTTCTACGCTCGCGCAGCAGCAGGGAAAAAAAAGCAATTTCGAAGACTATAAAACTTATCACAACTTTGCCTGCCCGGTAACTACATTTTCCATTTGTTTCGAGTTTTTCTGCATTCGCCCGGTACCGGTGCCTTTTCTTTCGCGAAGAAGTAAATTAACAACATGCCCGAAAACGGCTGCATTTACTGCACTGCTATTACAAGTTTCTTGAATTTCTTTGTGTTTATGCACATTCAGGACTTTTTTAATCTCTTTTTTTGTCTTTATTTCATTACTCTACATTTTACATTACTATTTTTTTGAAAGGTATGAAAATTTTGATATTTAAACTGGAGCGATATTTTAAACGTATCCTTAATTCCAAAAGTTGACGTAAAATAATGTGTTTGACTCTATTACTTTCATTTTTTCTCTTCTCAAAGTGGTTATTTTTCTGTGATTACAATACATTTTGAATAAAACATAAATGCAAAATAACAATATTCATTAATTTAGAATAAAATTTCTTACAAAATAATCTTTCTCATTTATTTTGTAAGAAATTCTTGGAATGCGTCAAATAGCACAATATTCCAAGCATGAAATATGTTGAAAATGCATTATTGCTTCCAATAGTTAAAAACTGATAAGACAATTTAACATCTTCTACAATTATTTTAAAAAATTATCATATTTTTTGTTAAATTAGTCTTTTTAAAGAATTTTCTACCGCTGTTTAAAGCAATTTATACTTCTGTAAAAACTTTGAATATTCCAACCTTTGAACGTTACAAATGATGATTAAAAAGAAAACATAGTTATTGGTTAACTACACTAATACCGTATTGCATGAATATCGTCCTTTTATTGTTCTGTGTGTTTGAAAAGCTATTTTGCAAACAGAAACCATCACTACCACGAACCAAACGAGATTGTTGATCATAATAACGTGCACAAAATAGCACCGGCGGGCTATTTTCCCGCCCGAAAACGACCGGCGGCAATAAATTTATTAGCTTTAAGTGTCACACAAACGTCGGTGCGAATTTCTGGCCCCGTCGTTGTGGAAAAGACGAAACCACACACACAAATACCCCTAGCCGTGCCGGAGGCAGTGCATGGTCAAGGATGCAAAAATGCATGGAATGGCTTCCCATATCTGCTGCCCGACGACCTGCCCGATGCGGAAGGTCGGAAAAGTCTTGCCCACCCGGGGCTGCCCCGGTGCAGCTGATAAACAAACTATTTAAATGGAAATTATCCTCATTTGCATGATTCAGTATTTTCGGTTGCGAGATGAACGCTTGGGAGGTGTGTGGGTGAACCTGGTGGCCCGGGAACCTGGTGGCCGCCTGTTATTTCTATTTTATTTCCCATCCACGGTGGCCGGGTGTGGCCGCATCGCGCTTGCACCATTTGCCATTTTGCGAACGTGCACTCGTGGGCAGGAGGGACAAAAACCGCAAAACGTTTTCCGGTTTCACTCGATGGTCACCGAAAGCCAGCGGGGTCGGTCGGTGATGATGGTTTTTCCGAAAACCCAATGTGGCGGGCCGGATCTTGCGGTGGAAACGTTGTTGCGTTTTTGAGGCGGCAGCGGGTGGCAAAACCCCGGTATTACAAGGATATGAAGCACATGGAATGGAAAATGGCTTTGCCCGCGCTGTACGATTGCATCCATCGCCATTCGTCACTGTAATCGGCGATTGGGTCCGGTATTCGGTGCGGCTCTTGTTAGTTTTTCTCGAACCCAATCTGACTACGGTCTACAAACGGCTACAGTCAACGCCAGGGAAATGACTTTTAACTGCCAACAGTTTCGACCGCAATTTAAAATAAATGACAACCGATATGTGGATATGGATATTGAAATGTTTTCCGATGCACCGATTCAATACCACGACGTGGGCTTCCCATTGCTTTGTTGATACATATTTTGGTGCGAAAAAAAAGGTCTCGCGGCTATTTCGCCATTGTTACAGGTCACATTTCAAATTTTGGAAAAGTTGATATGCGACAGTACACCGTTCTGCTGTTAGTTAGATTGGGCTGTAAATATTCTAAACGGCATCAATCATGCGAGAATTTATAACGAACTATGCCGGATATTGCACGATTTGTTTTTGAGGACAATCAAGGAAAATGGACGGCCTAGCGTGCTGTGAGAGGCAAGTTAACATATCGAGGGCAAAACGGTTTGAATAATTAATATTGCGCATTTTGATGTGAGCATTTTGTGTTTTGGATCGAATGAATTTTGAAATGGGTTTTACTTTGCATGAATGTTTTGCGTCATATTTTATTGGGGACTTTATTGTATTGATTGCCTGGGATTTACATAATAAAATTTCAAAATGCAAATTTGCAAAAAGACCGCGAACACAATAATGCACTACCAATAGCGGCAATGTTATCGTTGACAAATTGGTTTAGAAATGGGAACTGACCATAATTTCCACCATTGTTTAAGTAATACTTATACAATCACACTATCTCTTATGCTTAAAATAAACCTTTATATAAAATCCTATTTAGTTTTTATTATGAACTTTCTTAATTTGGAGTATTTTTTTTAAATTTTGGATATTGTCTCTAAAGAAGCGCAAAAACGCAATAGTTTGAGTATTTTGAGAGGAGGAATAACAAATAGAAAAAAAAGTTAAGATAGTTTGAGGCATGTTAAAATTCATTCATAAAATAAATAAAGAAAATTAGAACAAAAATCTAGCAGCAAAGAAGATCAATAATTCTATGCAAATTTTATCTCATTTTTAAGCAAATCATGTAAATTTTTAGTGCCCCAAGCTTCCTTGAAGATATGCGCAAATTTAAATTGTTTTAAACTGATTGCATGCGACAGCAAAATAATGCTAAATACACCTAAAATACTCGATCAACTTGAGTTCCTGAAAGATTGCTTTTAACAAGCCTAATCTACCATAGCTAATTAAGATTGAATGGTGCTGCAATCTGGACATCAATTTCGTTGCGGAGAAATCTTCACTATGAAACCAGATTTCTTGTACTCTTCCCTTACCTGCAGCGTTTGACATCCTTTAGCCAAAAATCTCGCGCAAGATTGATTACCCGATAGCTGAAACCGGTGACATGCACGGGGAGCAGCCAAATTCCTAGTGGGCCCTATTTCGATCACCTTCCAGGCATCATTAGCGTATCCCAGAGTTTTGCGAATATTGTCCGTAAAAAATTCATACCCATATTCGCGCGGTGCCGTCTTCATCAAAATTATGATTACTTAAAGCTGTTACGGCGCATGAGCCTGCACATTCGCCAGATGACAGGCGTGTGTGACAGGAGTTAAAGTATGGCTGATAAATCAGGGCTGATAAATTTTCTACGCCCAAGTACGTGGCGGCTCGTGAGTCACTTGTGTGGCGACTTTTTACCACTGTCCTCTCGCAGCCGGAGCGCGGAGCGGAGCTAGATTAGCCTCAACTCAACCGTAGAAGAAACCGACGCCACTCAAAGGGCACGACGCCTTGAGGCAGCTTGTCACCGAGTGCATCAACACGGGTGCGGTTTTTCCTCGCCGGCACCGGAAACATCAAACGGAACCGTAGTGCTTTTACCCGTCGCCCGGTGGAATTATAATTGGAATAAATTTTACTCGCGCCTTTCGCTCGAGCGCCGGTGGAAGGCCCAGAAGAGTTTGCACTCGGACGTAGTTTGTTTTAGTTTCACGCCGCCGCCCCCGTCCAATGATTATTCCATCTACTCACATATGCAACGGTGGAGTCCATAAGTAGGTGCCTTTATCCTGACTCGCTCCATGCCCTCGTCCAGGACGAGGAAGTTGTATTTTTTAATTGCTTTCCGGTTCGCTTGGGCGACTCACTCACTGCATATGTCAGCATGCCGTCGGGGGCAGTCTTGAAGGCGCCGCAAAACCATTTGTGTCGAGTGCCGAGTGCACTCTTCGCAAGGGTGGCAAATGTTAACCAATTTGCTTCCGAGAGTCGAGTTGGCATTCGTGCCACCTCGTACGGAAAAAAACGTACTCCACGGAACAAAACTACCGCCAACTTACACGTTCTCGCATAATTTCTCGGCCTGAGGAGCATTGGGCGGAGGTTGTGTTGCGTTTGGTTCCCGTTCTGTAGAGCGCTCCTTAAACTCTGACGTTGCTAGTTATGGTTCTTAAACGTACGATTAGGGCTTGTTGTTTGGTGGCGTCGGGTAAAGGTCCCCACAGGAAATGACATTATTGGACACATTATGGACTTTAATTTCCTGCACAACTCGTACGGCTCGTGATGGAGACGGGATCGGTGGAAGCTAATGTGGTACTTTGGAGGTTTGGATACGTTGCACGTAATTTATGTTACGATTTAGTTACGATTCCTTGAAAAGGCCTTCAGACGTGTGGTTTTCATAACAAATTCAAAACTATTGTTTAAATCTTAAAAACCTCAATTAACGAAAATTTGATACAAAAAGGTCTACATTTTTTAGCGCTTTTATACACATTTGCGAAAATCCTTTATTTAGAATTTGTTGCGCCATTCGATCTCCTGAAGCTGAAATTTTTAGAATTACCTGAGATGAGTGTATTGTATCCTAGACAGCATATAATATTGTCGAAAAAATGTCGCGATCGAACCTGACGTGTTCATTATTATTGTTTTGCACAAACAAATTTTGTATCATAGATCCTAGTCTATTGATTTCTTATTTAAAGAATTTTTGAAAATTTTTTGTTTGAAACAAAACAAGGAAACCTTAATCTGCTGACCCGGTTGTACAATAGGCAATGGAATTAAGCATTGCAAAACCAACAGCTTTTTTTTGTCAATCCATCTGGTAGGTTCGTATTTGAGCGAATGCCATTTGCCGAAACCACAAGACCGGATTTGTATTTTTCGGGGGCTCTGGAGCCATTCATTATCCGAACGTATCGTCCAGAACCAACGTTCGACGTTTGAGCAGATCTGTAACGAAAAGTTCTACCTTTAACCCCCAGGAGCATATTCGAATCGTAGAAGGCTACTGGTCTGTATTGAAACTGTTCATGTAATTACGGTGACCTAAAGAGCATTGCAATCAATGCTGGCCGTCGAACGGTACGTTACCCCGTTCGTTTGTGTGCGGTATTTTAAATGGAATTTTCATGTTTGTGTGTTTCGCTTACATTTGCATTGTCGTTGCTCGATGGTGCATTCCCGATGCCTCGGAGCGCAGTTTGCGAGTGAAAAAGGAAGTTTGCTTTGTGTTTCGGGGCCAGGCGTTAGCCATTGGCAGCTTTCCATCGAGAGGGCCAGCCTCAGCTAGAGGGGCCTCGATTGTCCGGCCGAAGTTCACACAGACACAAATCAATAATTCAAGCGGTGATTGAAAGTAAACATGTTTCCTGCCAACGCAAAGTGTTCGGATCAGAAGGATTGCCGGGCCATGAAGCGGGTAAGCTCCCACCGGGAACGACATTCGACGGCCCGGTCCTGTGGGCCAAATCCCGCATGTCCCATTGTCGATGGAACCGATTAGCTGCAAGTCGATGGATAGCTTTCTATGGTCGTTACGACGATTCTTCGACAGCCGTACGGCACAGCCTGGCCTGTGAGGATGACGAAGTAGGCATCAAATCAATCACTTACAACCCAACACGGCTGCAAGTCAATGGCTTCACCTCAGCAAATCCAAAGGCACCGTGCGAAATACTCCTTGCCGGGTGGCATGAAGTCATCGAGCAGCAGCAGCAGCAGCAGCAAGAATATGCTGCTGTTTGCCTACACCATCCGTTCACCCGATGTTGACACAGTGCGCCCGAAGGACAATATTTTTGCACCAGCCCTGCTGCCACGGCGCACCAAAACCATCCATTGCCCGGTGGACATTTTTGTTTTGTTTTTCCGCACCGCCTGTGCCAACACACGCGCACACACTTTCTGCCCTTTCATAATCAAGCCACAATGGATGTTGATTTAGTGCGTCAAGACTCCGGAGTTCGGCTTTTGGGACGACCGGAAGCGAATCGTTTGGGGGAAAAACGGTTGCGCTGAAAAGGCGAACTTACGGGAGGCGGACACGGACGGCAAACACGACGATGGCGAGCGTTTCCATTTTCACCAGGCGTTGGGCCACCGGCTTTCGCAAAAAGTCCCTGGATAATTTGAATCGTATTAACGTCGGTATTGTTTCTTTATCAACTCTCCGCAAATACTCGGGGGTTTGTTGAAGTAAGTGCGCGGGATCTAGATGGGGGAAGACGAAGGAAGCAGTAATCAACAACATCGGGCGTATTCAAAGTCCTGAATAAACAATGTAAACCGACCGGAGTGCCGCGAGGGGAGGGGAGAACGCCACAAAGACTCCGACTTTTCACACCCGTCGCATAAATCTATCGATTTGATGAACTGAAATCGAATTTAAATATCGCTACGAAGCCGCTCTATGTGTTTGTGTGTCCTTTGGGAGGACCTATTGATCCGCTTTCGGTAATGGTACTCGAGCGCGATTGTCGCCGGCACCTTCTTCTTCCTGTTCGCGTGATCGATCAAACGTGTTTCCGTTCGAATTGGCCGAACGAGGCTTAGCGTTGGAGTTAAAGCCTATTCACTGTCGCGCCGCCGTCTGTGAATGGCGATGCGATTTGAAATGTTCCCTTGAAATTAATATCCCCGTGTCCGATGGTGTTACGCTGTGCTATTGATTTTGTGCCTGCGGGACACGGCGGGATGGCGAAGGCGATTGTGCCATTGTGCCGAGGATTAGTTTGAAGATTATTGAAGTCCAGCGGAGACGTAAAGTAAACGGCTCGAGTGAAGATGAAAAGAGAGCGATTGAATGCGATTGCTTGGGATGAGACAACATGCATTTGTTCGGCAAAATTATCTTTAAAGGCTATTGACGATGGTCGATTTAATCCGATGATCGATTGGACGTTATACATAGAAATTAAAAAGGGTTCGTGAGTTATTGATAACAACTGACTTTAAAACTATGTTTCCTGTAAAATCAATAACAATAATGATTGAATTTGATTAGAATTAGAAAAAATATTCAAAAGTTATTAACACTTGGCGCACGATACTGCTAGAATTTAGTAACTGCATGAGTAATGTAATAGCACAGAAAATAGATCAATGCTGAATATCCGACCGGCATACAAAAAATAGTTTCTTTTTTGTTATAATTCGTCGTGAATTTATTTCTCATCATCAATAATAAAATTTTCGAGTTATGAACCTAAATCAACCTTTTTAATTTCTAGAAAATATCTAAGTACAATTTGGCCGAATTGCTAGATTTTCTTCAAATTATGCAGTTTTATTCGTAGCTACACCCTAAAAAATGTTTGATATCAGTAGTAATTTAATACATTAGAATTTTTGCTATCAAAAAACTCCTAAACTTTTCATCTGAACCATCCAATTAGTTTTAATGTGTAACGAATGATTTCAAATATTTAAAACACTTTCGCAGAGTGACTGTCGCTGAGCAAACCAGATTATCTGATCGTTTTAATTTCTCGCTCCACTCCGTTGCACGGCTCATAACGATGTGCCTAATTTACATTCCATTAATTTTTAAAACTTTATCGCTTCTACCGGCTGCCGGTGTCGTTCATTCGATCGTAGACAATTACTGGTGACCTTCCCGGCGTCCCGGGTGCTTGTTCTGGGGTGTATTGTAAAAGTACATTTTTATTCATCCATCTCCCGGCGACACAAGTCCCCTTTCTTTTCAGTGAGTCATGCTAGATAAATTGCTTCCACGATGCTAGCCGGGGGGAGGGCAAAAAACAGCAATTCTGTTCATACGTGTCTGTGTACGTGGCTTACCCTATCGGGCCGGTAATAAGATGTCGGTGTTATCTGCATTTCAATCCATGTTACTTCATTATTCATTTCCTAAACCGGAGCCGGCTTGCACAATGCCCGGCTTGGTGGTTAGGATTTTTCGAAACACTTCCCCGCACTGCAGAGGGTAATAAACACAAGTGCCGTAAGGATAAAAGTACTCCAGAGATGAGGACTAGCACCGAGAGCGGGAGGAAGAAAAAAACACCAAAATCCCCCCCTCGAGCGACAGGCCACATCCTTCGTCAAGCCAGCCCAAACAAAAGGCCTGGTGGAAGTTTTACAAACTTTTTCGGGTGTGATTGAGAGAAGTTCTCCTAATCAAGACATTATCGCACAGCCAATGAGGCAGCCACTTTAAGACCGCATCTCCGCACCGATTCTAACAGATCTCGGGACGCAGGAAAAAAGCGTGATAAAAAAGTACAAACAGCTACGCACAATGCACGAACACACAATGGTCGACGTCGGCCCACTCGAGAGGGGGTTTTCGACATTTTACGAAAATTAATGAACCGTGCGAGACTGGCGTTTGGTTCGATTTTTTTTTGTTTCCTATTTCTTTCCCCCATACCGGTAGTCTATTCGACCAAAACGGGCTCGATGCGACATTAAGGAACGCATGCAACGATCGCATTGTTTGTAAACATACGCGTCTTTTATTTCCCTCCTTCCGGGCGGGGCATACAACGCTCAAGAGCAGATTTCCTCAGGAGCAACCTTTCAGGATTGGACCGTACCTTCGGGCGACGGTTTGCCTGAAAGACCATCTGCTGAGGTTTTCCCGAGCACGTTGATAAGTGTGCTCTCTCGGTGTGTGGCGAGACACTCAAAGCACAAGGACTAATTTAGCCTACCTCCCCGAAAAAATAAAGCCACCCTCTCAAGGAACACCGAACAGAAACAACAAAACACGCATTCACTGGCAGGGGCCACAGTATAACAAATGAATGCACTAGCAAACAAGACGCTACCGATACGGTCATGAAAAATGCATTATCCTAATCCATCAGGACCACCCTCGACGGGCCGGTTCGTTCGTATCGGTTTCGGCAACCGTTTGGAGCACCTTCGGGCACCAATTTTACGGATGCTGCGATGAGTTTGGCCGGGGGTGAAAATATTTGTACAGTTTCGGGCGCAACTTGCCCCCGGGGCGGTTTGCGGTGCCATTGTTCCGGAAAAGGGAATGGGATTCGATTTTTCCTCAACGGACTCGGCACGGTGGGTTCCCCCGTTCAAGGAATCGATCAGGAGAAAGTACGGCAATCAAGGGAAACTTACACGGAAACACCATCTGGTGCCGAAGCAGATTGC
>JXXA01009753.1:0-12642 GCA_000956255.1 Anopheles punctulatus | reverse complement strand
TGTGTGTGTGTGTGTTTGTACTCGATTAAGGACTCATACTCTCGCTAGTACTCGTCGGCTCTATAGTGGTACGTATGCGTGTATTTTCGGTTGTGTGTTTGCGTTAGGTGTGTGCGTGCGGGAGAGGTGCAACAGGCTTGCACCGGAAGTTTTTATCCATTAAGTTTGGGTCGCGCTCGTATAGGATCGGCCCGCGGCACAGCCTCCTATTTATAAATGGAAACATTATTTTCGTTTATTTTTTGTAAATATATTAGAATCGAAATTGTCATCATACCAAAAACATACACATCTCGTCTTGCGTTGGTTGATTGTTTTTTTCTGTTTCTTTTGATTTTGCCAGTTTGGCCAGTGGTTGTTTTCTAATCCGAAACTGATTTGTCGTTTATATAGAGAGTTTTTTAATTGTGTTTAGATCAGTACAGCAAAAAAAAAACACAACACAACAAGAGACCCCGCGTGGCGATCGACTTACACGAATGTGGTGTGATGGACAAACAAAAAAGTTGTAATGGAAAAATACTCGTATTTAATTAACGACGCCGCTGAGCAGCTGCGTACGAAGCATCGAAGAAGAAAACGACACAATTGACGCATTTGTTGATAAGGTTTCTTTTTATGTTTACACGAAATAGTTTCTGGCGCATCTGGCGAGAATAGCGACGGTTGGAGCTGATTAGCATTTAAAGCATAGATCGTACAAATTGCGGCACGTTTGACTAGCATTCCAATGCGATGAGCAACGACCGCTACTCGGCTAATCACAATCGAAATCTTGCCACTAATTCGCTCACTGCCAGTGTGGGCAAATTAATCTTGAAACCCTATCTGCCAGTCATCTCCCAAGTGGGTTCTTGACCTTCCCGGCACGTTAAGCGAGGGGGGAAGCGGCTGCGGACCGCCGGATCCTCATTTCGTATTCGCTCGACTGACGCTGATGCCCATCGTGATGGGCCCCACCCCGCGGAGCGGATACAACCGATAGCCATTTCAATGTCACACAGCTAGTGTAACGAACGTGCATCGCCGCATTGGATGCGGTTCGCCCGTCCGACCATAAATCACTTATTGGCAACATGCTGGCAGGCACTCATTGATAAATTGATGTACCGCGCGAAACGGGCGTGCAAAAAGGAAGGAACAAGCATTAGCTGCATCCGGGACAGCCAGGGTGGGAAGGCGGGTCGGTCCCGGCTCCCTTCCCTATTAGGTTAGCTTTTTAACTGATCCAAATGTGACGTTTTCCTGTCATTTATTTGACTTTCCTGTGTGTGGCACACACAGCGCAATGCATCCATTGGCTTCGGTTTTGGAATTTGTATTAAAAATACACACATACACAGTACCTCATCACGAGGCACAACAACTATCACGGGAAATAGCAAACCGCCAGCACGGCTTCAAGCAGCAAATGAGCTAATTTTGATTACAATATCCACCCGCGCGGAAGAGCTATTTGTTTAACGTCCATTTGATGATTTCGTTTGATGTAATTGGGAATGCGGCAGGGGCTTTAATTGGCAAAAATATGCCCGGTTTTTTTTAGGATTTGTAGGCACAGAACGTTCACATTAAAAACCACAAGAATTGTTCTAAAACGCACAGAACCTAGGTTATTTTCGTGCGGTATGGTTCGAAGGCTACAGATCAGTTCACGATCGGTGTTGTTTCAAGAGATAAATACTATTTTGTATTTTCAATAGAATTGGTTAATCAAATACTTATCGAAACATTGTTTTTGTTCGAATAGTAGAATAGACATTTTTCTATTCTAGTTCAATCGTAGGCAATGACGCATTGATGTGGCTATGCAAGAAATCTTAGTACATAGACCTTGAATCATATGGCAGTCTCACATTTATTTGGCCATAGTTGTTACAACAACAACTACAAAATTCAAACAGGCAAATTTGAACTGAAATTAAGTTTGTCACATATTTTATTTTATGTAAAAAAAAAAAAAACTAAACAGGATGATTTTTGTATTTCTCATACAGTATACCTTAAGTTGTCTTCCCCATTATTAAGACTCGTCGAGATTGCTTTCAATCAAGCGACTCATGCGACTCTTCCGGTGCTCACACAAACCAACATTCATTACCGAAATTAAAAAATGAGTCCGAAGCGTACGAAAGATTATGCTGATGAGCCGCGGTGCTCATCGTTTCAAGCACCGTTCTCAACGGGCAGCATGAGCATGAGTAGGACGGTAAGCGCAACATAAAAATAGCGCCACGTATTTACGCAAATCTCCGTCCACATGGTGTTAAAAACTTGTCGATCCGGTTGTGACGCTCGACCGTTAATGGATTTTCCGACCGACCGCATGATGATCCGCATGCAGAGGTTTGTTTTTTTTTTTTGAATGTGTATAATCCAGTCGGAAGATAATTAAATGCGAGAAAAAAACTATTGAAATTAAGCATCACGTGCCAACAAGAAGCTTGAAATTTGTTTTCGGATGGGATCGAATTACTCTGTTCAGGCGGACGTTGATTATGTTTTAAAAATTGGTAATTAACTAGGTGACGATTTCAAGGCTTTGTAGGGTAGGGCCACCCCAAATGCAAGTCAACGATCGGAACTAAATGTAGCGCCTTTCCTCGATAAATCATCGTGCAATGAACATTAAAACACACAAGCAAACCACGAAACAGAGTGTCGCAAGGGCGAGTGTCCGGTGTTAATTTTTTGGCACTGCGCGCAAAGCGTGGCGTCCCGTGCGCTGTGCGGAAGTGAAACTCGCACTGTTAATGATATACCACGTAATACAGCTAGTGACAATGTTGTAGACCCAGCGGCATATGGTGGTGGTGGTTGAATGGGTTGGTGGTTTGGCTGTTCTCCAAGATTCTAGATCTTGTGCGGGTGAACGAATTGCTGCACCTGAACGACCCACACGTTCAAGGTCGGGTATGCGTTGCAATATTTGTTTAAATTATTTATAACGCATATTTTGTTTCAATAAAGAAAACATCACTAATGTCACTTACAACAAAATAAACTAGTGGTAAATAAACGATCATGAGCTAATTTATTTTACCAATAGCATAAATCGTAAGGGCAATGCATGCTGTGCCCGATGCGAAATCCACATTCGTGCCAAGACATTAGTTTCCGTTCGTTGAACTTCAATTACACGTCGCCGTAGAGCAAAAAAAAAAACAATCGGACAAACGTGTAAAGGACACCGTGCGCGATTTTATTTGTTTTCACGCATTGCACACATTTGCGTTGGCCGATAAAATTTTAGTTTACAATTTTTATATTACACAAACACAATCAATGGAATGCAAATCACCCACACGCGAAATGTATTTATAATAATGTTGACTCGATTTTAGCACACAAGCTCACTGAAACGTGGTGTTTTTTTTCGAAGCGAATAACTATTTGCATTTACACAGGCACACTATGAGAGGGTTTTTCGTTGTAAAATGTTGGATTTTCCCATTGAAACATTAAAAAAACATTTAATTGATGTTTCATACAAAAGAAAAAAGGATTTTGTTTTTTTTTCACACTTACATGCAAGCTGTTGTAGCACAAACTATCGCATACGGAACGTATCGGTAGTGTTTTATGATTATTGTACCAGTTCACCGAGCAGCAGTAGCTGCGCTTCGATTAAATCGTGAGCAAATGTCTCAACCGACCATGCGCCTCCATTAAACTGACGCTAAAGCACCAGGCACCTCCATCGTCTTTTTATTGTGCGATTTTAATTAACGCTATAGCAACCACACATCACACATTCGTGAGTGGTGTCAGACGTGCTTGTGCAAGTGTTGAGCTAAGAGTTAAAAATTACGGGAGAAATTTATAAATGAGTCGCTTTTGCACAAGCGATTTGTGGAAATTATGTATAAAAACTTAACTGATATTGTTCATGTGAATACTTCTCTTATTATGAATATGATTTTAGAAACCATGTTTGTGGGTTATATCGTCCGCAATCGTTTGCATTCCAATCAGCTGGCATCTTGCGATGCCATCCCGCTGGCTGGCTGCTCTCTAGAAACTACCACAGTTTGACATAAAAATGAATTTTCAAGTGCTTGCTATACCTCCGTCTCATAGCCTACTCCTTAACTCGTCAGCTGTATCCGTCTGCTGCTGCGACAGAGAGCGAACACAGCAAGCGCAAGCGAGCAACAGAGAAGCACATAGTGACATTGTAAAAACAACTAAAATGCCATAACAAAACATCCATTTCCACTCGCAATGGCACATCACGCGGCTCATCTCTGTGTATATATGTGTGTATGAGTGTGTGTGCGTGTATGTATGTATTGGTATGATAACAACCGAACCGTAGTGCCGAAGACGATCGCAAGTGGGATATTTTCGTCCCGCGGGTAAATCGATCGAATCACAAAATAAAACAAAACATAAGACGGTCCGAAAACCCGACGAAGCCGACGGGAGAGAAGCCTTCGGCGCAATCGCACTACCACCCCATCCGACGGGCGGCGAACCGCTATCGGAAGCTGGTTAAAGCGGACACATACACAAGAAGCATGGGATGAACCAAAAAGAGCTCGATTCCCAAGGTGGTACGGGTGGGTTGTAGCGAGACGGCGGACGGGACGGGCATTGAAACCAATTGGTTTGCTATAGTCTAAATGAGCTATCCTCGTACGCTATCCGTCAGTAAGCAGTGAGTTGTCCAACGGAACGGAAACCGGCAAATCGGAACTAGCTTCCGCTAGCGAGCGTTCTATCTCTAGTGTGGCATCGTCTGACCTTGCGAAAGGAGGATCTCGCTTCTAGTATTGTGGATCTGATCTGAATCGGATCTGTGCCAGTGAAACACAAGCAAAAAAAAAACCCCCCGGGAAGTTACCCAACCGAGTGTCTGTACGGAGACTTGCAGTAGCAACAGAAACAGAAACAGAAACCATCATCATGGGCGTCCAGGATCTGCAGGATCATGTGCTGGTGCAGTGCGACTTTGAAATCTTCGGCCAGGTGCAAGGTGTGTGTGTGTGTTGGGCAGGAATGCTATAAAAGGACTTCTTTAAGTGACATTCAAGTGCGATGTAGTTCAGCAGCTCATCCTTTCAAGCATGAACTACACACATTGAGTGAAATGTTTGTCAAATTTCCACTGTGTTGATGTGTTGAAAATCAATACAATTTTTGTGTTGTAGTAATTACTATTAATACTTTTTAAAGTATATTTATAATATTCTAATAACTCATTGTCATTTGTAAGTGATTCTCTTCATTATATTTTCGTGAGTTTATAGGAAAAAAAATAATAAAGACAGGAGATCCATTTCTTTATGAGCCTTTGAAATCAATATCGAAACCATATTAAGTACGAGCAGAATGAATCAAGCGATTAAAAATTGGAAAAAGCTATACTTGTCTCAAACTGAACTTTGTAAATAACTGATTAAATAAGTTGATAATGTATACCTTTAAATCAATTCTAGTAAGCGTTTGAGAACGATTTTATACAGCTCCAAAAATATAAATACTTTACAAGTAACTTTCAACGTGCGATAAGTCCTTAACTTTACTTTTCCATTCGTTTGTAAATTCTTTGCAGTTAAAAAAAAAATCTTACTCTCTAATAATATCAATCCGTCCTATTTCTGTCAGCTGTTTACGTTTACTATTCTGCCGGTCAATTGTCTGTCAACACGGGTTGACGATTCGTGCTAGTACGCTGTTGCACGGTGACAACCACAAAACATGTCACTTATTGACATGGTTTGATCCGTGGAGTACGCCCGTGTCTAAGCTATTTTTATGCGTACTGCGCCGCATTTTTTGGCTACTGGAAGCAACCATAGGAGCACTTTGATGTCACACGCCAACAGCGTAACATAGCAACCTAACAGAAACCGAATCGCCTTTCCGTACTAATAATTAACGCTTTGACCGAGTTTGATCGCCTTTTCTAGAACATTCCGCTCACATGCAGCTGAAAGTCGACTTTCAATCATTCGGAACACATTTGCATTCGATGACCCATACTAAACCCAATCAAATGGCTTCCGAATCGAAGCGTGCACAATTCGATCACCGCTCACCCGCGGCGTCTTCGAAGCAAGGCTCGAGTGTATGAAAAGAAAAAGAAAGCAAAATCGTACCGGGCTGGTTGGTTGCATATTTTTAGCATCGAATCGACGCCCTCACCACCACCAAGCATCGGTTCTCGCTGGTTTATCTCGTGTTGTATCCGATTACTTAATTGTGTTTGGACGCCGCATTGTGTCGAGCGAGAGAGCGCGCGTTATTTATGGCCATCCGGCTCGTCCGGAGCTTACTCGCAGCGATGCTGATGCTGATGGTGGATGACTTTTGCCCCTCTCGTCTCGTGGCTTTGGCAAATGAGGCTCCTTGAAGCTGCACGTGTCAATCACGACGGTCTCAAAACGATCAATGTGCGCATCTCATAGTTATGGTTGCTTTCCTTTACCCTTCCAGGTTGTGGCTTCACCAAGTTCTGCCGGGACAACTGTCTAGCGCTCGGCATCAAAGGATGGGTGAAAAACTCCAAGCAGGGCACCATCATGGGCAAGATGCAGGGCGCCAAGGGTGACGTCGGTAAGATGTAAGTATGCCTTAACCGTGAAAATATACGAAAAATAGGGCTTTCGGCGTTTTCGCACTGTCAAGTTTCGCTGGGAACAGAACACATTCGCACCGTGTATCTAGGTGAAGGTTGTAGGATCGCTGCAGGAAGCATTAATTACACTTCATTACAAGCGTGCCGGAAACCCGAACCTAGGGTGACCTAGAGGAGGATCCCAACGAAAAATGGGAAAGAAGCGCCAAAAACACGCAGTAGTTGAACAGTGAAAGTGAAATGGTCCACAGTATTATGTCTGCTGTAGTGAAACGATTTGCTGGCACCAACTGCATACAATCCAAGCCAGAAAGGAAGGACACAGATCCACCGAACTTCGCCACCGTGACTGATTTTTCCGCTAAAAATAACCAATCATAATAAGCAAAACTTGGTGTGGTGGTGGTTTGGTCGGTGCCAGCGGCGACGACAGTCACAAAAATCTTTTTGGCGACCACTCAACAGGCAGATCGACAAGACGAAACGCCACCCATGTGTACCACAAACGCGTTAGCGTACAGTGACACTTTTGGGGACGCAGCGCAGACATGAGATTTCGGTCCGTCTGTGCGACGACAATCGAAATGTTTATCTCGTTCCGCTGTTCATGCCCTTTTTATCGCCTCACGAACGGTTGCGGCAGGATTGCAAATGGTCTCGACTGACCGTTGGCTGTGGAAAATTGAAAAGAAAATAAGAGCTAGCATCGAATATTGCCCAATAAATTAACCGGGCTTGTGGTGCTTCTCGCGTGTGATGAAAAAAAAATCTGTTTTCGTTTCTATACGATCATGTGATGCTTGTTGCTATCATCCTCGAAAGAACAAAGCTAAAAGAAGTACAATATAATGATTGTAAATAGAGATCTTCAGAGAAATTCGAAGAAATGTTAACCTTGGTATATAGCTATGTTTATGATGCGTTTGACCTAATTACGATACGAAAAAATAATTTCAGTGTTTATCACAACGTCTTATCGAAAGGATCCTAAACGAATTTGATAACAGTTAAATATGTTTAGTAGAGAGAGAGAGAGGAACCCAAGTATAAACTTTTTATAAATTGTTTTATTGTTTTTTACGAGGAACCCATGTATAAAGAAAGAAAATGTTTTTAAGATAAAACACGTAAATCGAACATTGGAGATGTTTGTTGTGCAACTTTTGACTAAAGAACGTTAAAGAATATGTCATCTGAATTACAAAATACAAGTGTTAACGCTCCTTTTAGCTGAAAATTGCCCAATCTTTAACAAAATCGTCTTCAATAAATAAAATAATATTTACATTAATGTCTTGTATCTCTTGCAGGGTCGATTGGCTATCGAAAACCGGTTCGCCTGGATGCAAAATCGAAAAGGCAGAGTTCACCAACTGGGGCACCTGTTCGCGGTTGGCGTTCACCGACTTTGCAATTCGGTTTTAAGCATAAAACTCTGCGTGCCAGCAGCAACACATTAAACGTTAAGCAGTGATGTATTCTATTTTAATGATAATGGGATAATTATTCTACGGTAGCAACACAGCACAGGGCTAGGCTTCTGCAGTAGGCATGGGGCGAATGGTGGCCTGAGAAGGAGTGTTCCACGTCCCACTGTGAAGCGCGCTGTGAAGATGTTAGATGATATAACTATTGTATGTTTTCCTGCTGTGTATGTCTAGTGGGTTGTCCCCTCCCGGGAAGGAAGTGCAGGGCAATAATTTAGAACACTGTATTCGAGTTACCGGTAAATGAGCGAAAAATTGTGCAGCAATCAATTCACATTGTATTTAAGGTTCGAACTCGTTAGCGCAATACACCTCCGTCCGGGTGTAGTTGTACGCCATCTCCCAAATCCGAACAGTAGAGGAACTACAGCACACAAAACAGAACGGAATACGCAATTTATCATCCACAATGAACGCACTTTTTGGTAGGCTTAAGGATACTGTTATTGAATTGTAAATACTGTGAATGAATAGAATGTTAAATAAGAACAATAAAGCGTCATAAACTAACCTGAGTAAGTTAATTGACGTTTTCTGCTTTTCAGCAAGCGCACACTAGATGCAGCCAAGCCGGTAGCTGATGGGTTGATCGTTTGACTCCGCACACAGAAAGCACACAGGAAACAATCAAGCCGTATCACACACTTCTTATACTGTAAGGTTTCGGATGGAATTATAAAGACGACCGCAAGGTCAACCAATGTACGGCTTTTGTACGTAAACTACCGGATCGAACGGGACGAGAAAAGACGCACTAAAATCACGGATCGACGGAGAAACAACGCTCGCAATTAGCGTTTTGACGATTTGTAAACAAACAGTTCGTTTGACAGCCGGCCCGGAGAGCTGTCAGTTAAGCAAAACCGAATTTGATGACGCACAGTGTACTGTTCAGCTTCGTGACCGATTTATTTTTGGTAATTAACATATGAACGCTTCGTTGCGGGTAAGCAATTGCAATAATTTTATTGATAAATCTCGATGATACACAAATAATATCGCACAACAAAAAAGATGACAGATTAAAAACTATTCGATGCTAAAAAAAGTCTCTTATGTTCAACTTTCACGTTGCTGCTAGAATTCCTATCGAAACTCGAGCTAATTGCCAAGCCAACCGATCTTCAGATACGTTCTTTTTGATGATACCAATCTTCTCAAGTATGTACAGAGGCAAATAAAAACACATGCAAAAATAAAAAGATGATGAGTGATGGACTGGAACGTACGAAGAATCGTAAAGGGCGATACCGTTTAACAAGAAACGGGTGAAGGGAAAAACTCAAAAAGGTTACAAATACGAAATAATACATCACATTAATTGTGCCCTATGTGTGTGGTGTTTGTAGAAAGCAAATTATTGTGCGGCCCTGTCGCCACTACCAGAACCGTTACCACCAATACCACCACCACCACCACCCGTATATCGCCAGGGTCCAGACCCAAACGTTACGAGCGAACTGAACGACGAGGCACACACAAAAAGCGACGACGGAAGTCGCCGGAAAAGTTCCACTCATCTCACCGCCGCCATCGGTATGTAGTGCGCCCGGTAGTAATATGCACAGAACCCGACCAGTATGGAGAACGCGGTCGTAACGAACACCGACCGCCGGGAGAGCTGAAGGTGCGGCAAAAACCGACCGATGATGGAGTTCGAGATCGGAGGTGGCTTTTTGCCGTAAAGCTTTCGATATTCGCGTTCGCGTTCCTCGTTGAGTCGTTGCTGTTTCCTGTAAAAACGATAAAACATATAGATTAAATGAGGTTCATGCAGGAGAACTAACGCAACGTCTTACTCTTTGGCTATCATGTTTTCGACATCCTTTTCAATTACCCGTGGAGGGTATTTTCGGTATAAGTTTTCGGCACTCTTAAGCAAATATTCAAACGGGAGATCTTCAGGTAACTGTAATCAGCAGGATGTTGGATGTTATTGATTGTTTTCTTTAAAGACTTTTGTTTGTTTGTTTTTTTTTAACCTACCTGTGAGAGTAGACAATGCAGCGACGCCATATCACAGTCCTCCTGGAAGATCTCGTTCTGTCGATAAATCACGATCGCGGAGGTAACGTAGATCGGTAGTAAAAAATCGGACGCGAGAAAGTAGTCGTACAGTCGTACCACCGAACGGTACGAGTTGAGACTGTGCCCGAACCAGGTCAGGTACCAGGGCAGTGCAAACAGAGTTCCAACCGTCGATCTGGAGTTGGAAGTTGAAGGTTTTTGTGTAAAGAAGACGGTGTAATAATTCCTTTTTTTGTAATACATTACCTTTCCAGGTAGCTACAGAGCGCGGCGTTCTCGCGGCGCACCAGTGGATAGATGAACATTAGCCGTCGCTGCGTCGGTTCCATCGTTTCCTGCATACATTCGACCAGATGATTGGTGGACAGTATTTCCATCACGTGAAATGCAACCTCTTCGCCCACCACTAGCAGAAACGTGATCGCTACATCGTGGTATCCCTGCGCGGGCAGGCAAACGCAAACATTAGAGAGTGTTCGGAAAAGATCCAGTCGGCACACCAGTCCACTTACCTGGTAATACTTCAGATGGGGATATTTGATGATAACGCGCAGTATGAGCACGGTTAGCTGGTCCTGCAATGCTACACGCTGCTCGTACGGAATGCCAGGCGGGAAACGCTTTAGTGAACGGTTGACGTCCAGCACGACCTGGTTGTACTCGGGATGGTTGTTCAGCTCCTCCAGCGACGGTGCTGGATCGACCTGTTGGGGATCAACACCGACCAGCAGCGGCCAGATCTTTCGGCGCAAGTCATCTGACGGGATAATACGTTCATAGTCAAGTAAAGTGTGCGTATAAAAACAAAGTAAGCATGATAAAAATGTTAATTAATGAAACAAAAAACCTATCAATTTATAAACCCATACACTTCCACATATATTGACTTAAATGATGAAGATTTCCATTCGACTTACGATGATGAATCAATATTACAATGAATTAGTCTTATCGCAAAGCCTGACAAGCGTTTCAGTTCTTTAAAAAACCTTGATATCTGTATGTAAGCAAACTCAATAATTCCATTGGAATCCTATGCGTGACGGTAAATCTAATCCATACAATGATATCGAAGTACAATGGTCATTGGAAATTATTCCGAAAACCCACAAGCGCACATATTTTCAAGCAGATGGTTCGAAAACTGATAAAACAGCACCATTCCGTTACGCATCGTCAACGATTACCCGCCTTCACACGCGCTACGCGCAAAAACACGAAGTACACATACAGTCGTGCGATGATCCGCATGTTCGCGCATGAACACCGTTTGCACCGTGTGGAACCCCTTGCTTGCCGCCAGCAGGCAGTAATTTAGCTTTCACGCGCTTCGAAGTTTCCCTCCACGGTGCGACCTTGGATGGAATAAAGTTCGCATGGGCCCATCCAAACTGTACCGCCACAACGCAACTCACCATTTATAAGACCATACTCGGATTTGGCAAACTGCTGCCAGACTTCTAGCGGCGTTTTCGGATCATCCAGAGCGTTTTCGATCTTAATGCGCTTTAACTTTTCTTCATGGTTTTCCGGAACTACAACGATATGAAAACGATAGTTTAAAAATGCTGCAACACTCTTCTCGTTTGTTGCAAACGAATGTAAATACACACATTTTTCAAAGCTTAGCTCGGTCGGTTCATCCGACCGTCGGTGGTTGTTCGGTTGGACGAGGGCAACGTTTTTCCCGGTCAACCCGGGGGATGTTGTTCCGTTCGATGAGCTGTTTTCCATCTCATGTTTCTCGTCTTCACCTGCAGTCGGTACGATTATTTCATCATCACAATCACCACTGTTGCACTTTTCTGCACCACCATCGTCACCCGTGGCTTGTTTTCGAGGCATGTTGGATTCGTTATCGCCATTCGTTGCGCTTGGTGCGGGATTACATGAGACGTCTGGCGTCGATTGAGATTCGAGATGTTCGGGATCGCTATCCCCCGCGTCACGGTACGAAGTGCGCTTATTCATAGGTCCATTTATCTGTTCCACACGCTCCATGGCGTCGTCCGCATTCCAACAATGTACCACTGCGTGTACCTGACTCAGGGTGCAATCACACAATTGGTGTCACCTCCTTATCCGCTGCACTGAGTCATGTAATCGAGTGCCACTTCCAGCTCCAGTAGCAAAACGCGGCAGCGCACGGCTAGGTTCACGAGCGTATCGATTTTCCACCCTTCGCTGGTGTAAAGAGTTGTTTTTCTTTTTTCCCTACAACTGCACTGCTTTAGGTTGGAAGAGATTGTTAATATTTTTATTGTTTTTGCTTTTTCTGTATGTGACAACTGTCCTTGTTCTTTTTCTCGCTTCCTTTTGCCACTTTCAAAACAAATCATCCCAAAGCTAACACTGGCCCAATGAACATTTTCGACAGTGACAGGTTTTCGCTTCTGGACAAAAGCCTATTCGTTTGTGAGAAAAATCAATTTTCCATTTTCAGGCGAAAACACTTGACACATACTTTGACATTGGCCAAAAATTATTAACCAGTATCATTTTTGGAACACTCTTTGCATGGATGTAAATATGGAAGTGCTAAAA
>JXXA01009748.1:0-10164 GCA_000956255.1 Anopheles punctulatus | reverse complement strand
TTTCTCATTCATTCTGCCCGCTTTCGGGCGGTGAGTTTCACATTGTGTGTGCGCAAACAAAACGTGAATCGCGAATCCATGGATCCGTGCAAGGCAGGGCAAATGCAAATGAAATGTAATAGCTGCACAGGACGCACTAAGATGCATTCACTGTTGGGAGGCATTTTTTGTAGACTGTTGTTCGCGTTTTCTGACTCGATTCTGTCGATTCTCGGCGTTGGGAGCGTGTCGACAAGTGATCGAGCTTGCCAGTTTGAACCAACGCTCCGGCAGGAGCAATGCGTTGAAAGGATTCATTGGTTCCGATTGGGTTTTGCGATCTGCAACCTCAAACTCAACCCTAAAATGAGGAAAAAAAAACCCCAACCCCAACGACTAGTAACTCGAATCCGTGCGAATTGGCTGCAAACGAACGCATTCCTCCGTTGCTGTCAGGTCTTGAAAACCCGAAACCTCGTGAAAAAAAAGGAAACTTCGGTACCGCTGAAGCACCGGAAGGATGCGTGCTTCTGTGACCCGTTGGTATTGCAAAAGGAGATGTGTTTTAGAGGTAAGATGAAAAAAAAATACGCAAAACTAGCGCGTCCATCAGCGCCGAACCGACTCGACATGATGATGAAATGAAAAAAGGATGTGCTGGAATTTTTTAATCGAAAACCGAAAAGCTCCGTTATCGTAAACTTACCCGCCGGGTAAGACGAGCCCGATAGTATTAAATAGAAAGAGGTGGAATCGGGAAAAGCGAAGTGTCACGGTGGCCGTGAGGAACCGGAGGAACAGACGAAAAATTGCACTTTGCCGAGTGAAAGCATCAGGACGATTTGATCTGAGCGGTTGTTCACACTTCAAGTTAAATGGATGCGTTTGTCTTCTCTTCCCTTTTTTAAATGGGTTTGCAACGAATGTTTGTGTTCGATAAAATATATTTAAGTCCCAAGGTGTTGGAAAAAATATTTTCATATGAATAATAGTCAACATTTTTTGAAAAAATGTCAAAATATTTCATTTGAATTTGAATTTAGAACTGATGTTTAAGCGCGTTGGAAATTAAATACAGTAAAAATAATTAAACGTCCTTGGTGAAAAAGAAGCAAACAACGTATAAAAACACTTGACGCTGTGATAAAACTGTCCTGTTGTTTATTGCTGCAATCACCATAAGATTGTCTCCAAGTAGGAGCTGAGACTCAAAAGCTAAGCTAAAACAAATCGTCTGCAAAGCAGCAGTGAACCCCACGAGAACTAGACGTAACTTGTGCCTAAACTAAAGAGCGATACCGTCAAAGCTGGCGAATTTCCTCTGTAACGTAAACTACATCCATCCACACCAACCTGAAGCCCGGAGGTTTCGGTGAGTTGGCTGGTAAAAGTGACAGTGACTTTCAGGCTTTCGGCATAATTTTGTCATCGCTTCAGCCCCCTACCTTCCTGCAAGCGTTTGACGACCGAACGACGGCTCCACCATTTGCATTAATTCATGCATCCGGTTATTCATCTGCGGGATTTCCTACGGTTGGTATTCACTTCTCCAGCACCATTATCACCGGGTTGTGAGATTTTCGGGTGAGTTTTATGCTTTTTCTTCGAAGCTGTGTGTTTGCTTGGTGGACTGAATATTTCTCCTTTATCTCAATTAAGCATGGCGGTGGCGGCAGGGAGCAGCGAATGACACAACCGAACGGAGCTACGTCCCTCTGATTACGTGGAAATATTTAGCTGCTGTCTCTGCTGCTGCTACCAAAACAGTGGACAAACAGTGCCGAGATATGGGTGATATCATTTCCGGCTCATGTAATCGCTCACTGCCTCGAAAGTGAACGTCCGGAAGGGTCTGAGCGTTGGGAGAAATTTCAAGCATGGGAAGATTTCTGTTACTCCTCATGATGACTTCAACTGTAAGCGTATTACGCTCAGTCTCAGTACGGTGGCAGTTACTTATAATCCCTCGAATTAGGCACGGGCTCATACGGTCGCAAACGGTTTAACGTTTAGTTTCCAGCCATCCGGTGGCGTACTTCCAATCGACCTAAACGTCGAACCACCTCCTCCAGTTCAGCCGACGGTTCGATTCGGTGTGCTTTTCATTTTATTTCCATGCGCCCATAACGAGGCTTCGAGACGTCGCAACATACTTGCCAGCCCGTGAAGTGTTGACCGTGAGAAACTGGCTGGTTGCAGATCGCGCTGGGAGCCAGTTCATCACACGCGAAAAAGACCGGCTTTAATGATGCACCTGCATCGGGGCTACTGTTGGTGGCAGCCCGCACCAGCATTCCATTGGCCAAAGAATTGCTAGGTTCACACGAATCTTGACACACGGTCTTGAGGTCACCTTCGTTCTCCGGTACCGCAGAACGCTCCACTTGCTGACCGCACGTACATTCCGAACGTGTGGAAACACTTCACTACGCTGGAACTGGCGAAGGGAGACATGCAGCGACAAGTTTCGAAACTGACCCAATCAAATTAGCTGCGGCTACGCTAGGATCGTGGTTCTCCTTCCCGCAACGCCTCACACGCTCAATCAGGGCTAATATTTTTATGCGTTTCCCTTTTAAGCGTGGTAGCGATGGGTGTACTCGACACGCTCGCGTTTTAGACATCATCGTCCGAGCGTCGGAATGCACTGAGGCGCATGAAGACATGGTGCGACGCGTGTAATTATCAATCTCCTCACACTCTCCATCGGCCCGATAATAAGCTTCCATAGCAGGGAAAACCGCACCACGCCAGAGAAGCTAAACGGCTTGCCCAAACTGACCAGTTCCAGGCCATTGTTTGCGGTTTGGACGTTCGGTCGATTAGAGTTGGGGAAATTGATTACGGTCGTTAATCGAAAAGTGATCCCATATAGGTCGTACTACAGCCGGCTCGGCAAGCTCATTAACAGACAAGCTTAGTTTATAGTCTCGCTTGTGTTGCTTGCATTTCGCAGTAATTCAATAGCCCGTACCAAGTACGCTCGTACTCTTGCTTAGTGATAGTTTGTGAGTGCATGCATGATTAGAATCTACCTGAACAGCTACGTCTTCGTTAAGGACCACTAGCACGCATCGCGAGGGGTAAACCTACCATGTTTATTATTCGACGGGAATTTAATTGAATAGCTAAGCATAATATTGCAATGTACGGAGAATTCCACGGCCCGTTAGTGGTTTGAAATGGATACGCGCTATCGTTTGGCAGTGGATACAGTGTCAATCGAGAAATTCTATACAGGTATTCAGAAGCTCTACACATTCCTTCCAGCACACTGGTTGGGGGAATTTCATCTCGAAAATGTTCTGAAGACATGCACAAAACCAACTATATAACAATACATATTTAAGCTTCTCTCATAAAAATATCATTACAATTACTTAACAAATATTCAGTAAAAAATTATTGAATTTAAATACTTTGTGTGTATTTATCTTCTTTGGAAAAGGTCAGACAATTGATTCTTCACATCCTGCTGGAAAAGGGTTTAAATAAAACCGGCACACTCTTTAAAGCATTCTTTAAATTTGCGAGTGAAATTATTTTTTTGCGGATAATTGTTTATGTTATATGTTAGTACGCGAAATCAATCGCAAAAAAGTCTACTTAAAATCAACATTAATAATAAACCAACTAAAATTGTTGTATATTTATTAAAATATCACTCCCAGAAATATTCATCCAAAGAATAAATGACCAATACAATCCAATTGACCAATATCCGTACGAAGTTAGCTAATTTTGCATTTTATCTCATGCTATTAAAATGACATCCACATGAAGTTTATCAAAAAGTCCTTACGTTTCAACATGCAGCAAAGAAAAAAAACATAAATTTTATAGCTCCATCACAAGCACAAGCTTGAACAAAACTTTTGTCCAAGAAAGTTCCTACAATTATTCGAATCTCTCACGACAAGCGCCGATAATGAACCATTACGCGGCCTCCCAGAAGTAACAGTTGTTGCCAACTATTTAATGAAATCATTCCATCTTCTTGTTTCCTTTCCAGGTCCAATCGTCGAAGAATCTATCGTCCTTGATCGTCTTCACGTATAAAAAAAGAAAACCCGTCGAAATCATCTCGAGGTGAGTGCTGTTTTGCTTGCCGCAGCGGAGACACAAAATCTCCGTTGGTCTATTGAGGCAGACGAAATTTACTTAAGGCGCTCACTGCCAGGTCCAATCCGTCAACCGTGGTGAGTCAGACTGGCCAGAGAAATTGAACACCCCTCCAAAATTACGCTGCTCTATACGCTAAAACAAGCAAAACCCGATCGGAAAGGGTGTCCCCGGAATCTGTCGGCAAACGCTCTGATTGATAAACTTGTTGTAATCAATCAATAAAGTTTACATTTCCCTGCGGCCGTCGCCAGCCGGTCGACGGATGTTTTTGTGGATTGTGATAGAGCGATTCGGGGTTTGTTTATTTCCGCGGTGATTCCGCGGCGGCTGCGGATTTATCAGACCGGCCAGATTTATTTATTTCGCTGTCGTCATCATCCGCGTGAAGGCAGTCGGATTCAATTTCGGTCGGTACGGAAAGCACTTGCGATTGGTTTTCAATAAAACGCAATCCATCGCGGGAAGGTACAAAAGGGTGGAGGTGCGATGGTGAGCTGCTATTGATAGAGGGCCGATAGAGGGCGGCGAACGCATACTGTACGCATCCATTTCAGCCTGTCATTCGGAGCCGCGTGGCTAGAGGAGAGTGAAATTAATTAAGCCATAAAACCTGAATCGTTACGTCAGGCAGAACCCACATCCAATCCTGTCCAGCGTGAACCGGTGACATTTGACAGCGAGGATGCAGCCAACACAGCAAACAACAGCTGACATTTGTGGTGATTGCGTTCGGGTCATAACAGAGAGCAAACATGATGAGTTTGCCTTGAGAGCAGCGACAGTTTGTCCCGCATGTCAACAACAGCTGACCCCGAAATGGTTGCACTTAAAACTGTCCTCCGCTCGATGTGGAGAAAGCTGTTTAAACGCAGGCTCATCTGATTATGCGCGTGTTTCAGGCACCCACAGTGGGACCGAAAAGGACACGTGCGTGCTATAAATAGAATGCACACGATTGCATCTTCCCAGTGAAGGCGCTGTCAAGAAAACTCCACCGACGGTGAGGCATCACGTTGCCAGCAGCTCACCCGAACACATTAGTGCACCTGAATGTTATCGCACTCACGCACATCATCCAACCCGTTCGAATGACGAAGGTCGATTGACTCAGTGAGGATGCAATCGAACCGTGATAAATTCAATCCGGCCCATGCTCATGTTAAATGTATTACACTCTAATCTCTCCGTGCGCCACTGAATGTCTCATGAATCCCAATATTGACTTCCTCCAAAAACTCCTAAAGGACACAGTGGAGATGCTCGGGAACATGATTGTGGCGTTGGCTCAACGTCGGTTCCAGCCTTTTTCTTGTATATGGCTACTGATGCTGATGCTGCGGGGAATGCTGTCAATCATGTTACTTTCGGGTGAGAATTTCGGTTGGAATTTCGAAAAGAAGACAGACAAACTCCACGGACGGGAAGAACGGTTGCGAGATGAGCGACAGTAATGCCTATTTCACGGACAAGATCCACCGGCAAAACAGAACCTAACCAGCAACTCAAACGGAAAGCGCCCGACCAACATATCGACGCCAAAGCGGGGCGGATCCCACGAGACCATGAATATTGGATTTTTACGACAAATAAGCGAATGATTTATGGAGCGAAGGGAAGGTGAGGATGGAGAAGGGATCTGGGAGGGCAGTGCCGGCGGAAGTGGCTTTCGGATGTGCCGATTGAGATAACAACGACCACTAGCGACCTGGCTCCTGGGAGTGGAAGCTATTCCCCGCCCGGCCGAGAAGGCTACTGGCTATGTGGGCATCGAATTTCCACCACCATCGAATTTCCACTCGGCACACCAGCAGCCGATCGATCGGGGGACAGTTTTACTATTAATATCTTTTTTTTTTGCTTTTCCCGAGTGGGGAACTAACATTGCAAAACTTGAGACATGTGGTGGAAGCAAAAACCGTGTGAAATAGGAAGGGACCGATGTTTTGTTTCCACTTCCTGCCGCACTCGGAAACCATTTGTCAATTTTAAGGCACTCCATTACAGGAGCTCAAAGCCTTCGTTTCGTCCCAAGCGTTCCTATTGCTGTAATACACTTGTGTTTTTAGCGTCGAACAATGAATGAGGTTTTAAATGCAAAATAATGTATCACCACGAATGATTCATGCTTTAGTCTTAGTAATTGAAGTTTTTTTGTACAATGCTACAGCTAATACTTTGAAATTTTCGATTCGCAATCCTAGTAGTAGGAGAATAGTCACTGGTAGTAGAGCAACGGAGTAGGGTAGATGTAGCCAACTTCTATCTAGTAGGACAAGATTTTCCGATTCAGTTTTGTCTTTTATCGTACTTGAAAACGGGCACAAAACGACTGTTTTCAGAGCAAAATAACTTCCAATATAAACAATTCTTCCATCGATACATCTACACCTCTAAATACTCCCAACAATCTTCGCTGTATTCAAACTATCCACTGTCCCAATTTGTGGAACGAACCTTGAACGCATGCCAAAATCTTGGAAACCAAACCTCCCCGCGCCACCATAAATCTTTCGCCCGCATTCGCACACGCACTGCGACGCAAAGATCACGACACCGTAAATTGGGCGCATGCATGGTACGTCATTTAACCGGAGCGCGAATGGCACGCGTGTCTAACGATTAGATCCATTGGCGTGAGTCGTGAGCCTGCCAGGTGCCCGGGTCAAGTCCGAAAAATCAATCAACCAAACCAATCTGACCCGTGTGTCTTTCGGAATGCTGCACCGCCTAATTTATGTTCCAATGGCGGTAGAGCAGACAAACGACTTGCGAATGAGCGTACCACAGTCTCCTGATCTGCGTGAGTGTGATCGATTGATGTATGGTGCATGCTTTGTTGCATCATTAGGTAAGGCCCGGCCCGGCATGTAAGACAACGTCCGCAGTACATAACTCACGAACTCGGGAAGCGCGGAATATTTGAAGTTTCTCGCTCGGAAAAAAAAGCTCGAAAAGGACAGGATATGCAGGAGACCAGCTGGTATTTCATCACCCACTTGTCTGAATTGGAAAGGATGGAGCAAGACGAAAAAAGAGCACCCGATAAGACCGAAAATAAATAAACCGTGATCGATGATTCCGACAGTGGGCCGTCAGGGGATTTCGGGATGATGGTTTTCATGTGTGGGGTGCCGAGTCGAAATAGCCGAAAATGTTTTTCTATCACTCTGCTCTCTAGAGAACAGGAGAAAGGAGAGGACGTTCGGGATGGTTTTCGGATCGAAAATAAATATTTTTTGTTATTATATTCACTTGCTCGTCCGCAACGGATGTCGGTTGGTCGGAAACTAGACAAAATGATAAACTAAGAGGCAGGCGAGGACGGAAAAAAAATACTACAAAAACCGCTAAAAGACCATCGGAAAAAAGGAAACCCACTATCGGCCCATAAAAGCCGGGCCCAAATGTGGCCTCAGAAATTTATTCATACCCTCGAAACATATGACGCGACCGGGCGCTTCTAGGATCGAGGGAAAACTGGCGATAAAAACTCAGCCAGAGCAGTCGGTTGGAATCCCTTACACAAGGAAAAACTTTTCCATTTCACACGAGACTAGCCGGCGGTGTGTGTGCGTGTCGCACGTGTAGCAAACCTTCGATCGCAAGCGTGTTCGAGGCGGTTGAACTGAGTCCGAGCCGAGTTTAGATCCATCCGCCATTGAACGTCTAGAGTTGCTGCTCTTGCTTTCCCTCAATTTCACACAAACACACACAGACACACACAAACACACACGCACACACTAATCCTTCTTTCCTCTTTCGATGCGAGGTGGATGCACTTTATATGGGAAAATCTTTCAACAAAGCAAACATTTGAAGTTTATCCTGCACGTCTTGGACGTGGACCCGATCCGTTCCGGCCCGATGGTGGATGGTCCGCACGACCGGACGCATCCGGGTGCATGTAGATTTGAGCGAGCAGAAGTTGTAGTTCCGTCCATTCCCAGACTACCCACGTAAAACCCACATCCTCGGGTCCATTTGCCTGAATTCCTCATGAACAGTGTTGGAATTTGAAGAAGGCGAGGCAAAAAAAAAGATAACCCCCCGGAAGTTCGCTTGCACTTTGGAATTTCGGACGCTGTTCTATTGTGGCACGGATTTGTCTTTCGCTCAAGAAGGGGAATCATTTCTTCGGCTTGCAGAACCGAAACGACGACTACGACACTAATTTATCATTCCGCTCAATCTGCAGCAAAGGCACAGCGAGGGCGAAACTTTGCGAACATGGTACATGTTGATGCAGCGTTTGGATTGCTTCATCCCCTCGGGGGGACGATGGCATGAAATTAACGTGTGGCACGGGCACCCACCACCATCAGCTTGCGCCAGTGTTTATCTCAGACAATTACCCGCAAGCGCCTAATCCTTGTTACCAATTCAAAAAGAGAAAACAGGTAGCGAGCGGACGACTCCCCGAGCGCTACTAGAAACCATTTTTAAGCTACTTGGATAAACGTTTCACTTATGGGCCTTTTATCTTGTTTCTTTTTTTTTTTGTTGTTCATTGCAACTGCTGCTCGGAGCGGTTTCATTTGCCGTGTGCAGGAATTATTTTCCGCACCACAACATACCGCGTGCGATATCGAGCAATTGCGAGCAGATTTTCGGAAGTTCACACCACTCGCTGAAGCACGCCACAAATCGGTCACCGCTAATCGGATTACGTGCAGGACAACTGGCCATAACTTTTGTCGCTTTGCGGGACGGGCGTAACGGGCGAGTGTCTCGCCGTCGTAAGTCAAGTGCGGACCCGGAAACGCAGACGGGTAGATTGTCTTGTCGGGGTATGCTTCTAAAATTCCCACTGCATAAATCATAATTCTCATAACTCCGGTTAGGCGAGGCAGCTCTAGAACGTGGCGGTGGGACTACAACGGGAGAACCCCACGCGAGCTGGCCACTTATCTTCATTTACTACCGAATGCCCCGGGGGAGGCTTTCCCTTTTGCGCTCGCTGGGATTGTGTGCCAGCGTTGGAGAAATGAGCCACCGCACCGTGTCGCTTCCGGGGACGCTTAGTGTTTCGGGGCGTCATAGCGTACAGCCCTAAAAGCAACCTCCAGCACGCAGGGATAGACAAATTCTATTTCACTTTGATTTGTAGCTAAAAATTGGTAAGAAAAAAGCTGATTTTCAGTATGCATTTCTGCAGTATGCAGTATGCATTTCAAAGCATTTTTCTAGTGATTGCGAATGAAATAGAGGAATGTGTTCGAGAAAAAAAAAATCAGAAAAATTAAAATTCTATCTTAGAAGCATACAACCTGACATTGTTATTTTAAAACTATGAAGCTTGATGTATATTATTTAATTTTTTGCTAGTTAGTTTTGCTAATTATTTTGTAGTGTAAAGTCTGTACCACATTTCCTGATAATAATTCATGAATGCACCGAATTCGTTCACCTAAATTTCGGATAATGCACCGAAAAGCGTACCATCTACCACAAATCTCTTAATTAGAAGCGAAAAATGATCCAATTTTTTTTATTATATGTTACGAGGGGAATTAAATAAACCGATCAAGCCAGCGTGTTATTTCAACTGTAAATGTAAAGATACTACAGTAACATCTTGAAACCTGAACTGCAAAATTTTGCTTCGAATACTTGCCTACCCCTGGCTTAAAGCACACGTAACTCTCATTTGGTGAACAAAACATTAAAAGTTTAAATTAGAGTATGGGCCAAACACATTTTCCATATCTTCACCCACGATGAAAATTGTTTCCCATCGTCTACAAAGCATGTCCAGAAACAGAAACATTCCCCCTCCTCCTTCCCTCCTGATGTGGAGATCGCCCGCAGCAAAACCACGCAACGTCTGGCGGACATGCAAACGGTAGAAATTATTTCATTTTCGCCATACGCAGTACGGTATGAAAAATCTCTGCCAAATGGTAAATAAATAAACAGCTAAGTAGTGTACGCAACGGAAACTGTATGTGCAATTGTCGAAAAAACATGAAAGAATACATCGTGGGAATGTAGTGGCGCTTAAAGGGGAGAATTCACATGGTGCTCACCTATCCAAAGGGTGGCGCATATATCTACAGTCAT
>JXXA01009734.1:0-20321 GCA_000956255.1 Anopheles punctulatus | reverse complement strand
GAAAGACTATATTAAAGTTAGTCCCATTTCCCTTTAATTGCGCACTAAATGGAAACAGATCACACACGGTCGTCCTCTTAATGTTTAATCCAACTTCTTCCAACCAAACAAAGCACGTAAAAAAAACTCTGACACACATTTTACAAACATAAAACTGTATTGTAGGTAAAAAAAACTCCACAATGCATGTTGGTAAATTTACAGTTAAAAAACATCGCATTGCTTTGTGAAACACCCGAAATTATACGCTACAATTGTCGACGTCGTTATCTTCGGACCCCTTCCGCTGCCGCCTTCTTCAAGTTAGCCACATTGACCGTCCGTGTCACGCCCGACATACCGTCGATGAACTTCGTCCGGAACAGCACGTTCGCGTTGTTGAACATGCCGTCCTTCAGCGATACGATGATGAACTGCGAGTTCGTAAAGTGTGCCTTGAGCATATTGCCGATGTTCTGCGTGTGGGACAGGTCGAGGGCAGCGTCCACCTCGTCAAGAATGTACAGCGGGGCCGGTTTGTACTTGAGCATGGCCAAGATGAGCGATAGCGCGACCAGCGAACGCTGCCCACCGCTCAGCTCCGTCAGCGATTCCTTCCACATCCCGTTGAAGCCCACCTTCACCTCCAGCCCCTTCATGAAGTCGACCCCGTCCGGCGGTACCAGCTTCGCCTGCGTACCCGGCAGCAGCGTGCTGAAGATGCTGCCAAAGTTTTCACCCACCTCGTTCCACGCCACCTTCAGCTTCTTCTTCTTCTCCTCGTCCAGATCGTGGATGATGGCCTGGATTTTCTTCTTATCGTCCTCGACCATCTTCTTCCGGCGCATCACCTCCTTGTACTGTTCCTCCTCCCGCTCGAGTAGCACCATCGCCTTCTGGTTCACGTTCCGGCTCATTTTGTCCTTTGCTTCCTGCAGCTTTTTCAGCTTCCGGCCCGCCTCCTGCGGGTCTTCCTTATTGTAGTCGTAGCGGGTGTTCCGGACGCCGAAGAATTGCTTGTCCTCCGGTATCCACGGGTACTTCTCCTCCATGCCGCTGATACGATCGTACCCGTCCTTGTTCTCGTTACGCACTTTCGTGATCTCGTTCTCCTTCTTCTTGATTTCGAGCGCCAGTTCGTCGTTCTGCTTCAGCAGTTTGTCCCGCTGATGGTACTTTCCCTTGAGCTCTTTGCTTTGCGAGTTCATCTTCTCCTTGTGCTGCTTGATCTGCTGCTTTAGTGCCGTGACGGCCGCCGTCATCTCGTTGCTAGCGCCGCTTACTTCGTCGAGGCGCTTCTGCAGCGTGACGATCTGTTCCTCCAGTGCCGTCACCTGCTCTCGTGCGGCCACGATGCCCTTCTGCAGCTCCTCGATTTCGAGCTTCAGCGTCTCGAAATCTTGCTCGTGCTTTTTCCACCCTTTGCGACTCTCCTCACTTTTCTTCTTGCAGCGCTTCATGTCCTCTTCGGCTGCCTTCAGCTCGCGCTCGCGGTGACCCTTGCCGTCGGCAATCTTTGCCTGCAAGTCTTTCACCTTGGCGTTGCACTGCGTTTGGGTTTGGCGTGCCTCCACCATGGTTTGCTGTAATGTTTCTGTAGGATAAAAATGTGCAAAAAAAAAAGAATTATTATGCAATTGGAGTGTTTTATGCAACACTATGAGCTTCCGTTTTCTTTCGCCTAACGAACTTAGTCATGCTGGGTTTTTACTACACACACTTTACCACCATTGCTTGTTATGCGGTTATAACACGATGGAAAATACTGTCACATGGTTTTGAAAATTTTCTGCCAAATCGGGTTTCACAGAAAATATTCACACCACAAATCAGAATTCGACATGCTCACTCAGACTGGTTATTTTCTGTCAATATGGATGTTTGTTTATATTTCGTTTTGTTTTTGCTGATTTTTGTAAAACAACTCTGTACTTTTTTATGCGTAAAAATGGTGCACTTACCGATTTTCTTCTTTAGCTCCTCGATTTCTTCCTGCGTCTGCTGGAACGATGTTTGAGCCAACCGCTGCTTCAGATTCTTCAGCTCGTAGTTCAGCACATCGTGCTGCTCCTTCATCTGCTCGTACCGATGCGCTGTTTTTTCAATTTTCCTGCATGAGCCATGACAAATAAAGAAGCATTAGGAAGCTGGAAACTAGCCGAGCAATGTGGCCACCACACGAAACCTACCCAATTTCCGCGTTAATGGCACGCAGCTCGGCCTCCTTCGCCTGCAGTGTCGCCTGTACGCGATTGATTTCCGCAACGTCCAGCAGCACAGCACTGCCCCGTACTGGCGCGCCACCGGACAGCGTGCCGCCCGGATCGACCACGTCCCCGTCGAGCGTGACCGTGCGCGTACGGATGCGCGGATGGAACGTGATCTGCTTCGCGATCTCCAGATTCTTCACGATGAACGAATGCCCGAACGCGAACATCATCGCCTTCTCGAGCGTCGGATCGTAGCTGATGCAGGACAGTGCGGTCGTTACGTTCTCCTTCCCGACCAGCTGCTCGGCGAACTGGGCGACGGACGGATCGATCTGCCGGGCGGAGATTTTGTTCAGCGGGATCATGGTGGTGCGCGTTTGCAGCTGGCCCTTCTGCAGCAGCTTCTTGCTCGTCGTGTCCGTATCGGTGATGACGGAGTAGAGACTGCCTCCGGCCACCGTACCGAGCGCTAGGGCGTACTTTGGATCCTTCACCGTCACCAACTTCGCCACCATACCCTTGACGGAGCGTCGATCGAAGCCCGGTTCCGGGTCGCGGTACTGCAACTCCCAACGGTACGCGTTCCGTCGATCCAGCTCCCCTTGCAGGGATCGAATCTCCGTCTGCAACGTTTGGCGCCGGCCGGTGTACGTTTCCATCGTGCCCTCCTCGTACCCGGTCGATTGGAGCTCCCGCTCGAGCTGGCCGATCTGTGTTTCGACCTTTGTCAGCTTACGCTTGTCCTCCAGGTACGCCGCATCGCTGCTGTTCACGTCCTTTTGCTTGTCGCGCAGCAGCTGCTGCGAATGTTTCAGCTCCATCTCCGACTGCTTGATCGCGGTGCTTGCTTCGGCCGACTTTTGCTTCGCCGCCATCAGCTGGTCCTGCAACGTGGCCGCCTCACCGTCCTCGTTCGTCGATAGACCGGCCGTGACGGCTTCGAAACGTTTTTGGGCCTTCACGAACGCGCTCTCGTCCGATTCGCACGCGTCCTTCAGCGCCTGGAACGTTTCCCCACGCCGTTGCATCTCGGTCTCCTTGCCCGCCAGTGCCTGCTCGTCATCGCGGATGCTTTTTTGGAGATTTTTCAGCTTCCGCTGCTCCACCCCGATGCTATCCTTTGTCGTGTTGCGCTCGGCGGACACGGTCGCTTCCCGTTTGCTCTCCGCCGCCAGCTGCTGCTCGAGGTCACCCAGCACCCCACCACCCTCGGTGTCGATACGTTCCTGCAGCTGTTTCGCTTCCTGCTCGAGCGTTTCCGCCGTAGCACTGTTCGACGCAATCTGCTTCTCCGACTCGCCGATAACCGACTGCAGGTTCGCGATCGTTTTCTCCGACTCTTCGACGCCCTTGCAGAGCTGCAGGTAGCGGAATGATACGTACAACCGCGTCAGATACTCTATATCCCGGCACACTTTCTGGAACTCGATGTAATGCTCACGCTCCTTGCGCAGTTTCTCCAGCTTCGGCTCAATCTCCTCCCGGATCACCGCGTACAGCTCGTTCAGCTTCGCGTCCTTCTTCTCGATCAGCTTCAGCGACGAGTCACGCTTCGCCTCGTACATGCTCGTACCGGCCGCTTCCTCTATCATCGACAGGATCTCGTGCGGCTTCATGTTCAGCACCTTCGTGATGCGGCCCTGCATGATGAGAAAGTTTGGATTGTTCACGTTCAGCTGCACCGAGCAGAACAGATCCTGGACGCGCTTGTTCTGCACCGATTTGCCGTTGATCAGATACTTGTTCTTTCCACCCACCACGATCTGGCGCGTGATCGAAATTTCGCGCCAATTTTCATAACCGATCGGACACTGGCTCGGGTTGCTGTTGTCGAATATGATCGTTACCGTCGCTTTCGTAACACCCGCCTGACCGCTTTTGTACACCAAATCCTGGAGATTACTAGCACGGACCTACAACGATGAAACGAAAATCGTTACACAGGCGTACCCTGAGGGTTGTGTTCGAAGAAAAAAGGCGGCAAAACCGGCATGGTAACAACTTACATGAACCAAATTGGAGATACCGAGCACGAAGCAGATCGAATCGAGGATGTTCGATTTGCCCGTCCCGTTGAGCCCGGTGATGGCGTTAAATTCCGGATCGAAACCGTTTACCTCCGTACGCCGGCCGTAAGATTTGAACCCGTCGATAACGATCGATTTGATGTACATTTTCGGGCATTCGGATAGCGTACGGACATTCAAGGCGTAAGCGCAATGCGTGCGAGGCGTGAACACACCAACTCCGGCAGGATTAGGATGGTATCGCAAACCTGGTCTCTTGTATTCGCGTACTCGTACGTGGGGAAATAATCGTTGTTTACGGCGTCGGATTATTTGTTGGGGGAGACGCGCTTGTGTTTTCTTTCGTTTCGCTGACAGCAATCAGTTGACAGCAAACGCCACGGTTGAATTTGAATGGTGTTGTGTCGTAACAGCCGTGTGGTGAATACATGCGCGAAACCACACGGAGGAATTTGTGGTGAGTTTTGTGTCGAGCGAGAGTGGAGATAAGAATTATTCCTTTGCTTTCCATTAAGTATGCCTACATCGAACACTTTTTTGCTAGTATTTTATCACTTCTTTTATTTATAGGACAATCAACACATCCTGGAATGTTAGCATTCAAATGAATTAACGAGTTTTAACCCTCTTTCCGATAACCGAAAAATTCCCGCTGAATATTTATAGTCAATAATCAAATATGCTTTTTAAATATTTTGGATTGGTTTATTTGATTGTATATGGTAAATAATATAGAAAACCATCCGAAAAAATATATATCAGATATAAAACCTCTTTACATGCTTGTTGTTCGATGTTTGTTTAATGATGTCGTTCCTACAACCCGTATTATTTTCCCCATTTTCACCACAAGGCGTACTGTGCGAGCGTGCTCCAAAAGCGGAAATGAATATTCTACCACTCTCGCCGACAGCTGTCAAACGCCGCTGGCAGCTGTCAAGCACAGTTCAATGCTTGCGGAACCACTTCCTTTCCTTTTCTAGTTTTGTTGTGCTACGAATCAAACATGGCCAAAGTAAGTGCGCCCGAAATTCTGCCGAAAATCGTGCAAAATGTGTTGCGGGGATCGCGAAGAGTGCTCTAATTCGTTCCTTCCATCCTCTTTTTATAGGCACGCAAGGAGAAAGTTAACGCAGTCCAGGTCTTCGGACGTAAGGTAAGCATGAAACACAGCGGGCGGCATCGGTGTGTGAAGCAAACGCGTTGGCGGCCTGATGAAGAAGTGGTGCTGTGTGTGCGATTGTGAATGATGCGTGATGTGGTGGATTTTAATCGTGTGTACCGTTTCCGTATTTCCGCAGAAAACCGCCACCGCCGTTGCGTACTGCAAGCGCGGAAAGGGACTGCTGCGTGTGAACGGTCGCCCGCTGGATCAGATTGAACCGAAGATCCTGCGCTACAAGCTGCAGGAGCCGCTGCTGCTGCTCGGCAAGGAGAAGTTTGCCGGTGTTGACATCCGCATCCGCGTGACCGGTGGTGGTCATGTCGCCCAGATCTACGCCATCCGCCAGGCCATCTCGAAGGCACTGGTGTCGTTCTACCAGAAGTACGTCGATGAGGCGTCGCGCAAGGAACTGAAGGACATCCTCACCCAGTACGACCGAACGCTGCTGGTCGCAGATCCGCGTCGTTGCGAGCCGAAGAAGTTCGGTGGTCCAGGTGCCCGTGCCCGCTACCAGAAGTCGTACCGTTAAGGATTTACACACACATTCGCGTTGTGCTTGTTTGTTCGTACGAGTTCCTGCGGGACGCCGGGATCAACCAGCTACAGCAGTGTGTACAGTTGGATGTTGTTGGTGTTTCGTGGTAATTATGGCGGGCAAACATCGGTACGGCGAAGTTAATTCTCTCCATAAGATTACGCGTATATTGCTTCGAGCAAAACCAGTTTGAGAGGAAGGAATAAACGGAGAACATCTGTATAATCTTACGGAATTATATTGTGACTAAGTGTTGGTTGGTTTTCAGCATGGGAGAGACACTAATTTCATCGGTAATTCGTATATTCAAAAATGTGCCTGTATGCGAGATATTACAAAGATGGTACGGATCACTACACGCAGAATATCGACAGGGCATCAAGTAGGCATTGAAGGAGAAGCTTGTATTATGGAGCTGCTGTTGGTGATGGCTTTATTTGCCATTTATCTCTTCGGGTTCCTTTCTCAATATAAGATAATTTGTTCTTAGACTTTTAGATTCTTAAGTCTTTAAAAAGTTACGCAGAGAATAATTCATTATCTGCGTAAAGTGAATGCGGCGAGAGTGGTGATATTTTCGCCGTTTTTTTTAATTCACTAGTTCTGAACAAGGCGGGCCGGGTGGTCTAGTCGTAACGGTCTTTCACAGACCGTACCTTGATCCCATTCTTACCGTCTCCCCCTAGCGAGAAGTAACTATCCAGCTATGGTGGTAAAATAAGTCTAGAAAGCCGGTAAAATATGATAGGCATGACTTATATCGATACGGCGAAACAGAAGAAGCAGAAGTTCTGCACAAAACCGAGCGTACGAGAAACACGAACGAAACCTTTCAGATTGATGCTGATCAGAAGTAAATCGAGCTGTGTGAAGGTGAATGTAGCTATCCTTTTTAGATAAATCCTTTCATTTTTAATATCTGATTCTGCTAGTTCGATAGTATGACTAATAACACTTAACCAATTGTTGAATCTACCTGCTCAAATTTAAATCAAATTGTCCACCACAGGCTTGAGTTACAACCTATGACTCAAACCTATCGGTATGAACTGTTGATTGTTAATTTAATTACGAAACACAATCGGAAATTAACGAGAGAACATCACAGATAGGATCACGTTCACGAAGTACAGAATCATAGATTTGAAATCCTCTTAACGTTTCCAGATTCTTTCTATACACACCCCATTAATGCAACAAGTGTATAAGAGAGGGTGCTTTCGGCACCGGAAAAAGAAAAACCTCCGCTTTATTCCCGAAACGATAGCGTTACAAATTATTATGCTGGAACCGCTGACTTCTCCCCTCAAGCCGTATCCATACTCTCCACACCCTCCGGTACCAGGTGACGCACGACCGTTTCCGTAATGTCCACCTTGAAGCTCTTGCTCTGTAGAACCGCCGTCGTGCCCGGTTTGAAATCGTACGCCAAGCTACGCGTTCCCTTCTTGTTCGCCTCCTCGTACGTGCGCAAATATTCGGTCGTATCCTTGCGGATCACGCACAGATCGATGTTTGAGCCGGATCCGAGATCGTTGAACACACCGGCCGCAATCGCATCCCGCACGAGCTTCTTACCCTCCTCCTCGTCCATGTCCGGCTTCCAACGCGACTCGAATACCGACATGGCAGCCAAGCTACCCGATCCCATGGTCGCGTATGGCAACTTATCCGTGGAACCGTGCGGGTAGATGCAGTAGATGTAAGGACCGGTGGTGTCCACACCGCCCAGCACCAGCGCTGCACTGATGTAGCCCTGGTAGCGGAACAGGAACTGTTTCAACATCGTGTTGGCCACGACCACCGGCACCGTGCGGCCCGTGTTTAGACGATGCAGCTCGAGATTCGAGGCGATCATCTGTGTGGTCATCTCAGTGTCGGCTGCCGTGCCGGCACCGCAGCAGTACATGTTCTTCGCCAGATAGTGGATCTTTTCGCAGTTCTTGTCCGCCACGATCGGTCCTTCGGTGGCACGCGTATCTGCACCAAGAATAACGCCATCCTTGTAGATGATTCCGCAAATCGTGGTGCCGGTTTTAATCATCTTCGGTGGCACGAAGCCACTCTTGACCAGTTGAGCATTGCTAGAGACGGGAAAAGGCGCTCGATAAAATACATGACGTGCAGATTCGCATAAAATACTTACCGGCGGCAGTTTTCAAAACTGAACCCTGGGGCCTCGAATTCGCGTGCGATATCGGTAGTCATTTTAACAGGGATAGGATTTTATTGCAAGTTTGCGTTTCTCACACAAAATGATGATGATTTTGCCGTTTTGTGTATTTTGTTCGTTTGACAGTATGCCGTCAAAATTATGTCTGGTAATAGTTGTCAAGACACTGAATCGTTTCGAGTAACCCACGGAACACAAAAGGGTATCCACATTCGAATGCACACCACTCTACCACTAAGCAACTGAACATGTACTGAATAATACAGCAAAGAAGCTTGTATATTTTTGTACATATTATTATGTGAGTGCCTGCTTCCAATAAAATAAGCAAACCAGAGAAAATAATCGTTAAATTTAGGAAGGGGAAAGGTGAAAAGGTTGCCGTTCCACCTACTAGTTGACTTTCAAACGAATGTAATCTAATCTAGTTTTTTTTGCCTGACTGGGACACTTCTACACTGAAAGCTCTATGATCCGGGCTGTCAGAATTTGTAGTTGGTTTTGTTGTGTTCTAAACAACAAACAAAAAAGAAGAAGAAATCGTAGAAGGTGGACGTGTGTGTTGCGTGCTACAGCTAGTGCTGAAGATTTTTTAAAAGTTCGTACTTTGTTTATTGGTAAAACATTACAGCCTACCGATTAACTTTTGTATAAAAGAGTTCATATCCTACTTCAGCTACAAAACTGATTGTCGTAGCGATGGCTTAATTGCGCTTAATTTGTAGTGTTTGTATTGTGCTGCTGCGGCATTGAAGATTCTCATATTTGTAGTTAAAACAAGTGTGTACAATCCATCATCGCTTAAGTTGTTGTTTGCGATTTACAAAAGTAGATAAATAAAAAGCACAACATATAAACATCCAACCACCACGACGAGTGCCGAACACGACCGAGAGCGGCTGTGTGTATTTGTGTTCGTTTGAGTCGGGAACGTGTATTAGAAAAGACCGTAAACAACAGGGAAAAGTGTTCCAAATGGGGTTTACCTCCCACTCGAATCAACAACGAAGAATAAAGTTTGCAATAATCCCGAAAAAGCACCCAAATTAGCACCCCGTGCTGGTGAAAGTGATGTGTGAGGACGTGACGACGACAACGACGACAGTGTGGCAGCAGTTTATGTGTGCACGCGCGCTCATGTGTGCGTGAGGGAATAAAAGAGCAGGGAAAAAAGAAAGTGTACGCATCGCGCCGACCCCAAAAAAGGCGGTTGCGTGTATCGGCAAGGGGACCGAGGAAGAAGATATTCCGGGGCCCGCCCGAACGGGGGCAGGGGGTAACGCAACACAACACAACACAGAAAAAAAGCCCTCCAATGTTGATCATAGCAACCGAATTGTGTTGGAAAATTGTTTCGCCTGGCGTTGGAGGGTTGCGCGCGCGTGTATGTATGTGTAGCCGGGTTTTAAAAGGAGTGATAAAAATTGTTTCGGAATTGGCAACCCCCACGGGAGCAGTGTGTGTGTGTGTGTATGCAGGCAGGCTTTCACCGATTTCCCAAGTTTTCCTTTCTCTCCCTGTTTCCGTTCCTTCCGCTATTCCAGCCTTGCACAAATTTCCCATGCCGAATGACGACGAAGAAGGCGACGGCGACTGGCGATGGTTTGTGTATTTTATTCGAACGTGCATTTGTTTTCTCTTCTCCCAATAGCATTTCTACATCGTGAAGTAGTAGTAGTGTAGTAGTTGGTGCGGTGCGGATGTGCGGTGGCTGATTGCGTGTTTGTCGCGTCTCTCTGTGCATCTCCCCTCCGTACATGTGTGCGCGCGCGTGTGTGTGTGCGCGAGAAGACAACGCGACGACGTCGACGACGACGAGTGTGATCCGTGTCAATGAGAGTGGTGGTAGTGGTGGTGTGTTTTAGGTTCGTTTCGGTATCGTGAGTTATTTTACGATTTTTACGCAAATAATCTTCGCAAACGGGAGGGGCGACTTTTACGCATCATCCCACCCGGATTTCATGCTGTGCCGGGCGGAAGCGGAAGAAGAAAGTGGTTAAGCGAAGCCGACACGCCACGAGCATTCCGAAACGGGTCGCCCGCGCGCACCCATACACACTCAGTTCACGGTCGCCACGGAATCGTTCCGAGGAGACTTGTGCTCGTCTGGGCGGAGAGGAGCACCAGCAGCAGCAGCGGCAGCGGGAGTAGCAAGAGGAGGAAGCCGCAAACCAGCAGCCGGTTGGTGTCACCTGTGCCCGTGCCGCACGTCCACCCCTCGCTCGCACGAGAAACCGCGAAACCGGATCCCGGGGCTGCCGACGAACCAAACACACCAATTTCCGGAGGGAGTGCGTCCAACAGCCAATGGTTTAAATGGACGCTACATCCATCATTACGCAGGTGTCGCGGGATGACGAACAGCAGTTGAACAGCAGCTACCCAAACGAAAAAGGTAAGCGCCAAAGCGTCCACTTTACTATCTACGTTCTGCAGCGATAACCAGCGAGGGAAGTTTACAGTGTCGCACTGCAATTTGTGCAATTTGCACAGCACATATTTTTCGCTGCAAATAATCGAAAGCGTACTCGATTATCTATAGTTCCATAGTGGATTTATTGCCTTAATGTTGTTATAGGAATTTTATTTTCCTGCTAGAGAAAGACTACTTTGCTATTTATCACATATTTGAAGCTTTTCGTAGAAAGTTTCGTTGGCCTTATCAATACAGCCACCACTGTGATCAGAATTTGATGTTAATCCACTCAAATCACTTGTTTAAAGCGTACGAAAGAAATTCCTGCTTAAATAATGGTTTTAAATTTGCTTACGATTACATCTACAATTTGGTTTTCGCTTCACTTAGTTCAGTTCCTTACTCAAAGAACATGACTTCACTATCGAAAGTTAATGTCTTGCTTTTGAATGCAAGCAATTGATGTTGGTTATAGTGCGTAATTTGCGCCAATAATTAAAAAAAAAACTCAACTTATAACTAGAAAATCCATCTCAAAAATGCCTGGCAGGGTTGCCAGTTTAATGCGATTTTTTTAGAGGCAAACTGATTAATGAATCATTTTTCATTTATTTTTGTTTTATGAGCTAAATTGCTGCAAATTATTATTAGTAATTCCTAGACAGTGGATATCATTTATGGTGTAAAATGATCATCAATCAACTTATTCAACCAATTTTCCGTTCGTTTTCGCATCGTTCGCTGCGAAATGAAAATCTTATTGCGAAAATGCCTTGTCCATGAAAATGAACAATCCGGGAACGTACGTTCCGCCGTGCGTACGGCGAAGGAGCTTTAAAAAAACAATTTTTCTATGTTCATATTCGTCAAAATAAGGTTAAAAAATGTATCTGCTATTTATTCGGTTAATTTGTTCTTCGCACCACGCACCAAAAGAGGCTAAAATCCGCGATAATAAAAACAAAACAGACCGGTCCTGGCGTAACTAAGCGCGTGTGGTTCTTTTTTTTCGCCAGCCAAACCCGCATCTAGGCTAACCCAAAGTTTTTTGCAAAGATTCCGGAAGTGAGATTTTTCCGAGAAAGTATCAGTGGCGAAGATTTTGGGTTTATTTTTTTCATTTTTATTATCGTTTGTACGTCTTTCACTGGTTATTATCCTTCTGGCTGGCCGGGTTGGATCAAAACACAAATTATGACTTCAAATAAATCCTAATGGTATTAGTTGGTCGGACGACAACCAAGAATCCCTCCTGCCACTCCCGGGACCGGCAATGCTGATGTTGGGCCGTAAATTGCGTTATGACTCATTAACCGAGGGCTCTCCGTTGGGTTGCGTTGCTTGCGCGCTTGTAAAACGAAAATTTTCTTCGCGTATACTTTACAAAAATTTTTCACGTCTCTGCAGCAGCACCAAGATGAGCAGAAGTAGGAGCGGCTTGATGGTTCAGTTTTCGTGCAAAAATAAAACCCCGGCAAATCCGACGCACCGTCTCCGTCCTAATTAGTTACGTTATGACAATACAACACCGCGGTGTATAAAGTTTGTTCATTAGGTTGGGTTGAAGGTGGTGGGATGAGGATGAAGGTGGGCGTGGGTGGCCGACGGGGATCGACCGAGTTTTCACTCCCACTACCACTTCCCAGGAGGGAAGGGTAAAGGGGGTCGGTGGAAAACGCATTGCCGCCATTTTCCGACCGTTTGGTTTGTCTTCGTTCGCGGATGTGGGAACGAGTTGTGGTTCTAAATTTTCTCGCGGTGTCTTTCGCCTTAACTACTCGCCTGCGTGTTTGTCGCGTGGGATCGTTTCAGGTTCAACATGTTTCGCGTGCACGCACGGGTTCTCGTGTTCGGCGTTTCGAGGGACCCAAGCGGGGTGGAACCAAACGAACGCAAGTAAATAGTCCCCTTGCTGGAAGCGATTCCCTTTTGCGAGGGCGGATCAATCGATGCGAAGACGGTAAATGCCGAATTGGGGCTTCCCTTTACCGCCCGAGACACACGCATGCAAGCAAAACGAGCTTACATTTTACTCCATCCGCAGTCTGCGCTCGATGCGCAAAAACAAAAAAAAATCTGAATTCGAACTAGAAACCCTGCTGCAAAAACTACCCTTTTGGGATAGATCGATGAGGAGGCTGCTGCTTTGTTGATTTAGCGCACGTTCGCCCGCTAACTCCGCTCCCACCTTTTTTTTGCGTCGGTTCGCCAAAGGGGGAAAAAGAAGGGGGCCGAAGGATTTCCATTTCCCGTTCTGCCCGGCGAACCGCAAAACATCCGTGATGAGTATGGAATTGTGTGCAGAATTGTGGAGGCGTCGATTTTATACGCGCCACCCATGTGTTTTTGCTGCCAAACACATGCAAACGCGTTTGGCTGGTGATTGGAAAACAACCGGGACACGGGACATGGTTTGACCTTTGATAGTTTTCGACGACCCCCGCCCTCTCGGATGGGATGATTTTATATTCTTCAAGTGGAAGGCATTAAAATGCATTACTACTACATTTTTGGCGATTTTTTCCCCTTTGTTGCGAAACTAAACAGTTTTTTAAATGTATGATGCGGCGTTGCTGGAAACCGGTATCGTTTTAGGTGCAAAATCCTCGGAACACACGAAGCAGCCGTTTAGCAATATTGCCGATTATAGAATCTACATGTTTTGGAAAGCAAATTTCAAACCAAATTCGTGATTATTTGCAAGTCAATTTGTAAGTTTTACGAGAAAACGTTTTCATAATTTAAAACAATTTTAAGTTGAGTTGAAAGGGTATTTATATGTTTTTATAACCGAATTTAAACATCCAAATTTTTCTCCGAAATTTTGTGATACAAAAAATGTGATGAAAAATGCATTAAAAACTCTTTTCTTTCTATTGAACTAGGTAGACAATTTCGGAATGTTAGCTTCCAAGTGTCGAAGTAAATATACTTTTTTTATTACGATACGCTCGATTTATTTTAAAAAAAATGATTGGAAGAGGCCTTAAATTCGTGAGAGTACTGATTTGGTTACATCCATACTTTGGGTTTTATGTTTTAGCTTGGACTGGGCCAAAACCTGTGTAGGGGAAATATGATTAGGTTCAAAAATTAGTATCGTTCAAAGGGATATTTTTTTCGGGCAATGAACGAAAGATACAAATTCGTATTTTCACAGTGACTTACATGGTTCGTTGAGTGCTCCAGATGTTCGGGAGGTTCTGCCGAGCCCGTCCCGGTTGAAATAACGGATGTTTGGAAGCATCCTTCCAGAAATTAGTGTTCTCAGCTGTAGTGGTGGGCCAAACTCCAAACACCAAAACCAGCACGATTATTGAAACGTAACCGAATGCGTCCATGTGCGTCCAGAACGTCCAGAACGTCCAGAACTTCTTGAGACTCGATCGCTTGTCCCCCCACCCAACTGCCGTTCGCCTTCAACGCACACGCTAGAAATGCGGGTTTGTCTAACCGCCTTCTCCTCTTGTTCTTGGGGGTGTTTTCTTCGGAACGGTCCCCGGTATCGCTCTCGAGCCTCAACTCATGCACGACCGCAGCCGCCAGAGGAGTCTCGTTCTGGTGGATCTAACGCGCTCAAGTAGTCATAAAATAAATCCCCACCGAATGAGGGGAAGCAGGGGGGAGAGGATGGTGGAAAAGTAGGAGGAAGATGGTTAGCAGCCTCCGCTCTGCCGCTGCGATTCGGAACAGATTTTGCCGCTCGAAAGTATGCGTGTAACAGGTGCAGCTGTGCTGGTGGTGGCACGCGAGCCCGTCCACTTACGGGCTGTTTGGATTCTGCTGCACGAGGTTTTTAGAAAAATGATTACCTCCTTTGGGTGTGTGTGTGTGTTTGTAGCAGCTGCTGCTCGACTTGATCGGTGCGTCAGCCGAGGGTGGGCCAATTTTTGTAACGCTTTGTTTTTCTCTACCCCCACCGTCTCCCAACCCAATAAAATCCCATTTTTTTTGGAGGACGTCGGTTTCGGTATGCAAAAATCGGAACGTTACTGCTGGTTGTCAGTGGGGTTGTGGTGCTGAACCTACGGAACTGGGTGCTCCCAACAGTCCTGATCGAGCAGTTTTGTGCGAATTTCCCACAATACACACACACAAATGCTCACGTGACGATGGAAGCGTTGGTTCGAGATTGATTTATTTCTCCCGTCGTGATTTTTTGTTTTTTATCGTGGTAGCTACCTTCATCTATTCGAAGCTGTAAAAGAAGTATACCTGCAGTTGTTGAACTTTCCTTGGCTTGGATTTTGTTGGCTTCTTGTTGGGATGTTGAGCTATGGTTTACTTCGTTGTAGGGTGCTGAAGTTACAGTCTCCAGCATGTCTGCTCGTGGAGATATTCCATAAAAACTTTCCCGAGGAGTTTTTGAATCCATTGGAATTCTTGGAATGAAATCGAAAACACACGCCCTCGGTTGTCCTGCATGCCCAGCTGAACTGGTGGTATCGAACACTGTGTCGATAACATTTGATATTCCAAGCTCTTCCATCGAGTGAAGAGCCAACTCAGGTGTATTGAAAAGATATTACATTGGATTTTGTACCATCCCGGGGCTGAGCAGAAATGGTGTCTGTGGACAAACATCTAAACTACAGCGCCTCAAATCCCTCTCCCGTTCCTGTTCGGGTATGTATGGCGTATGTTTGTGTACGCTCGAGGCGTTGGGATCGATTTTTTTTCGTACACTTGACATCGTACGGTTTGAAGTGGCACTTTACATCCGCACACAAACCTTTATTACAAAACGCTTCATCGAGGCAGAACGGCTAGAGTGTCGGTATCGTGTGTGTGTGTGGGGAGGTTTCTATGCGTGTGTGTTTGTTTATAACTAATCAAATAGTGAGTTGAGGGACTAAGGGGGGGCTAGCATTAGAGGAACGCGTTTATTAGCAAACAGGTTTTCTTTCCCCTGTGCCGCTTGTGCCCGACACAGCTCGTGATCGAAATCGTTGTTGATGTGTTTCAAGGCGTTGTGGAGGTTCCAGACACCGCACCGACACATTCCAGATAGTCCCGCGAACTCCCGCTCTAGCTAATGGCAGCATCAGGTGTTGTAATCGGTGGTCTCCTCGGAGATTTCTACCATGGCAGAGTCTTGCTCCGCAAAGCTGTTGCATTTTCAAACAAAAATCGATCCCAGCGGGAAGATGTGGTGAGGATCCTGGGGGAGGGAGAGTGCACGGAACGTTGGTCTCTGTAGGCCAAGGTGCCAAACGGGAGAGAACACCAGCCGGCCTAGGGGGCTAGTAGCGAAAGTCACGGACGACGGCTTACTCCGGTGACCCCGGGGAACGACTTTGCCTTGGAGAGCCCCCCGAGTGGTGGCAAGCGTTTGTAGTTAGTTTGCCTCTCTCTTTCTGACGGAGCGAGACATACGCTTGCCCGTGTCGCCGTCCGGTCCGAGTCGGTGGTGTGTCGAGAAAGTGTGTCAATAGAAAATGTGCACTACCACGACGACGACGACGACGACGGCGACGACGAATTCCTTCGCCGCGAGCTGCTCTCCACTCGCCAAGGGCCAACACTTCTGGCTGAATCCGAGTTCGGTCTAGCCTGGTCGAACGAGCTGCTCCACTTCAGACTGAGCCTCCAGAAGTCTGTGTATGAGTGTGTGCCGCAAGTGTAAGTCCAGACTGACAGACTTCCCGCGGGATTAACCCACTCAAAGTCTCATTCGTCTTCGCTTTTGTTGGCCGCAAAAAAAAAAATCAATCGGATGGAAGTTCCCTCTCCTAACTTGGCGTGCCGTTTTGGGGGAGCGGAAATCAATAAACTATCAATAATTTCACGATCGACAAGACGTTTCCTTGGCAGCGGTTCCAGCGAAACCACAACATTATGGCGCAAGCAACGGCGGTTCCGTATCCCGCACTCCTCCGGCCCTATGTTTTCTCTCCGACTTGCGGGGCGCATCTGTTACTACATTAAAAATGTAATAAAACGTGGCGAGAGCTGGCAGTCGCTTTCATTTTGTTGTCGATATTGTTTGATGCCACCTTCGAGGGCAGAACTTACGAGCATCAACGAGTGGGTGCCTGACGATCGTCCCTGACAGACCTGTCGATGGGGGTGGCGAAGCGTAAAATTGCCAGCAATTGGCGCGTGGTGCTTCGATAATTTCACCGCTCGCTGTTGCTCTGTTTCCGGTCCGGTCGGATACGACAGGCTGGATAGCACGTTGAAGGACAGTTGCTGTGCACACGACAATTCGTTGAGATAATTGCGCACTGTCCGAACATTTTCAGTGATTGGATCCAAGATGGATCAGCAATGCTTCAATTCGGACGTTTCGGTGACATACGCCTCAGAACCTCCGTCCCCCGAGCGCTAGTTAGTAGCTACCAACAGGTTTTTAACTGCTTTTGGCAACCAACGACGGGGGAGGCACTGCTTATGTTTTGCAGGAGTATTTTTCCATAATTGCCCATTACCCAACGCTCGCTTCACGCAATCAGTCGTTTCCACTATTGTCAGATTGAAATAGTGTCCGGACGAGCATGCACCGGCCCGGGCCATTCTGGGCAGTGCTGATGGGGTTGATAGACCCATGGCAGTGCTAGCGAAGGCAAATTGCTCCAACCGTGGCTGCTCGTTTGTGACTTTATTATTGGACCCTTCCAATTGCGCCGGCCGCTCGCTTTGCGGTCGTCTAAATTTAATGATTTCTATTTCGTTCGCAGTCATGCGGCAGTCGGGACTTCCTTTCGCACACCTCCAGCCAGCGTTTGGAACTGATCCCGCTTTGCTGCCTCGCACTATACTTGTCAGCGGGTGATGGCTTATTATATAAATTTAGCGAATAAAACGAAATTAAAATCGAATCGGCGATGTCTTACCGCTGCAGGGTTGAGAGGGAAAAGGGGAGGGGGGGATGGGGGGCGTGTAACCCTCTTCTAATGGACTTTGGAATGAAACTCGTGGTAGAAAAATGGATGATGCGCCCCAGCACCAGCGCCAGCGCCGGCAAGCATATGGTTTTCTATTTTTATATTCCATCGCCTCTTCCCCCTTCCCCCTTTTCGACACTGAATGAATGCATCGTTTAGAGAGGCGGGCGCGCGCATGTTGCCGCATTTATGTACCTACCCCCCCTTCCCCCCCCCCACTCCTTGTCCGGTTGGTGTGCGCGATCGGTGCAGGCGATTTCACTTTGACCAACCACGGTTTGAAGCAGCGACGAGCAACCGACCGGATGGAAGTTTGGCGTGGGGTGGATCAGTGGCCAGCAAAAGGGAGCCTCAAGCTTCCGGCTAAGGAACAACTGTGAAGCAGGCGTTGCGCACAGGCCTATATGTACGCTGAGGGTTTTTTTTCTATCGTTCAAAAGGAGATCCACTTGGATCCAATCATATGTTATTATAAGAATGGAAAAAGTTTATGCAAATCAGAATGTTTCCTGATTGTTGTTTATAGACAACAAATTTATAATAAAAGTTGTTATTTAAATATTTCAAATGACGTTCGAAGATACCCTAACATATAAGATAAGATACTACCCAACCCTCTTTAATTTGTTTTTTTTTGTATCTTGGTTATATTTAGTATATTTCTACCTTGAGATTTTATAATTGTACAGTAAATATCAATTTTTTTGCGTTTTTTTAAATGTAGTTTGCTGGATTATAGTAATCTAATAAAAATAATTAAAATTAAAAAGTAGCAACAATCTGTAATTCGAAAATAATGTTGATATTTTTTGTTTATTCGTATGTAGAAATCTTTTACTCCCGCAATCAATTTGCTCCACAGGTAAAGTCCAGATTTAATAGGCAAATAGAAATTTGCAGCTGATTAATTTTTCAAAAATAAAAAAAAAGAATTTCTTAACTTGCCGACCCCTGCAACAGATCGATCGATTCCACTGCCAAACACTTGCTCGGTCCGATGGTTATAATTGCCCCACTGGTGCGCCACTGACATAGATTGCAAACTTTCCTTTTCACCTTTTGCAATTGATTTTCCCACACGCGCCGGAATGTGCGAAATTCGCGGTAGATTTTCGCGAAGTTTGGCGCCTGCTCCCAACCCCCCCTCTCCCTCCACTCTCCAACAAACGCCGGCGTCATTGGAAATCGTTTTGGGGGCTGATGCACAACAACAAAAAAAAAGATCAAAATAGAAAAACGGTAGCAGTTATTAAAATAATTGGAAAAACTCTTTTGCCGCGAACCCGTACCGCTTCGGAGGAGTAAGAGCCGGCCGATCGACCATCTGTTAATTAATTGTGTCTGGCAGCAGCAAAAGGCACAAGTAGCAGGTAGCGGGCGGTGGGTCCGTTTTGGTCCGATCAAAGTTAATATGGGTGGTGGTCGAAGGGTTTTTCTACGTTAATCAAGTCTGGAAACCGTGTCGACCGGGTGTTTCGTAACCGAGCGCAGGCTGGCTGCTGGCTGCGTAACAACGGGGCAGGGCGGTGACCCTTTTGCTGGCTTCGGTTAAGATTACAGGAGCTTTTTCTAAGTCTTGCCCTGCTGTTGATGTTGTGTTCGATTCGGGCTCAGATTCACATCACATCAACAGCAGCAGCGTTTGTGCGGTCAGCAGCGGTTCCGTGTCTCGATCGTATCAGTTCGTCGATGTTCATCGTGCCCATCAGCTGACAAGCGGCTAATCTCGCTGTGTTCGAGTGTAAAGCGCCACCTTCTGCTTGGCCGGATGGGTGTATGCGTGCCACAGGCATCGTTATCAAAATGATTCCGAGTTCGCTTGCCAGTGTGCGACCTGATTGACTACGACTGACATCATCATCGAGCGTCGTGCTGCGATTTCAGGGCGTTTGCAACAAACGCTGCACGCTGTGCGGAATTTATAATTGAATATTCACGCACCGATGCGGCGGTGATGGCACATCTTCGTTTCCGAGCCAGTTAAAAAACCCACCCAACCCACCCAGCCACCCGGAACTGATCGACCGGCACGCCTCGTGGAGGGTCCCTTTTTTATCTCGCAATAAACATCGCCAGAAATAGACGCGTTTTTTTTGCGCACACACACACGCGTACATAAATGTCTAAGGGCTGTGTGATGCGATCATTCCTCTCCTCCCCCTTCCGCACGATGCGTGTGACGTGAGCGTGGGCGCGTCTTTCCGCGGTGGGTGGCTGAAGTGGAACTCATTCATAACGAACCGTTCCCCGTCGTACGCCGACCCGCTGTGAGAGCAAATAATTATGAATGTAAAAATAAAACGCTGTGCAGTAACGTCGGTGCGCTCCAGCGCAGCCCCAACCCCGCAGTCAGATGGTTCACCTGCACCAGGTGACAAGGTTTTAGGGCATTCCGTGTCAGTAACTAACCGAGACTGGGACATATATTTAGCCGATGGTGTCATGGGCTTCATGCTGCTTTACGTCTCAAACATTGATAGCAGAAAAAAAAATGGGATGTGTGCAAGGTCCCACCCATTTATCTTACCCGATGCATTCGTTTTTTTGTTGCCAGTTTTCGAATTAATCCTGCAAACCATACGAAAAGGGATGGGGCGTTGCTATTTTTGCCCCAACTCCGTGGTGTCTCCCGTGCGCTTCCTGTGGTCGTCGTCGAAAATCGGCCGTGTTCCGGTCGCGGTTATAACATTCCCGTATCGTTATCAGCTTGCTCTGCAGTGCTTCAAACGGGGCTGGCGTTAAATTGTGTTGCGCCCAGCGCTGCTTCTGTGCGTGTGTGTGTGTTTGTGCGCTCCCCGCCATATCACTGCGGTGGCGAAGATGTCGCCGCCGCTTATCTAAATCGCTCGCACATTGGCGTGTGTGCAAAAATGGCACGAATAAATATGCTACGGCCATTTTGCCGCTGTTCTGTGCTGTTTGCTCACGC
>JXXA01009731.1:0-13101 GCA_000956255.1 Anopheles punctulatus | reverse complement strand
TTTTTTTTTTTCGCGCCGGATGATGTCAAACCGCACAACAATTCACATTTTGCACCGTTTTGGAGTGGCGTTTAAAAGCGATTGAAGGCAATAAATTAGCATCGTAAAAACGTTAATGCGACCTAATTCAACTGCACTGAATGCAAACCATTGTAATGGGATTTTTTTTTCGGTTTTTGAATATGTTTTTCCTTTGCAAGAGGAAATAAACTGTCGCAAACATAGGCATTTATTAATTTTTTTTACTACAACAAATTTTCGCCCTGTCAGTTAGTAGCATACAATAGAAACTTGATGACACCGTGTGCACACTGAAGGTGGCAAAAAGGCCAACCGGCGGATAGAAACAGATGCTAAAAAATAGCCGAATGCAGCTGCGTTTCCTTTGAAGAAGTTTGCACACAACGAAGCATTCACTTGATGGGGTTAAAAATAGATCATTTCGGTTCGACGTCACGCATTTCGAAGATCGCATCAAATACATTATAACGAAATTGAGATAAAAAAAAGTGTATCACTCGTATAAAATGGTCACATATTTGTAAAGACGAATCTACTCTTGACTGCTTCATAGAACGACCCACGCGGCCGGTTTCTTTCAAATGAGTTATAGTTGAGCATTACTTCAACGAACTTCAACGATTATACAAAAAAATATCATAAAAAATCGAAATTGTCAAGATAATCAACATAATCAGATCATATTTGCGAACTCTCTGCATGGATAGAAATAAGTTTCTTAAAAAATACACAAATATATCATTCTTTGTTGCTAAAGTCTCGTCCACTAGTCTAGACGTCTCCGTAGACGAACCGAGTCGTACGTTCCTTTCCGATGATTAAATACCTTTCACTACCACTTCAACGATCGCTCCCGCTCTAGACTTATGAATGAAGGACGCTACTTGAGTGGCCCTGTTTTGTGAGCGAAAGATTTTTTTTTAGTGTAAATAGTTACAACGCCTAAGCATAAATATAGCAACGCAGCGTGTGTGAGTCTCGCGAAAAACGAACCATCGCCGGGAGTGGGGGTGTGGGTCGTTGACCATGGCATAGCTCGAGTTTTCAGCAGCGTCAGCACATTTACACATTATCCTACTATTGAGCTAGTTCGGTTCGTGAGTTTGTAAAGTATAGTAAAGAACAGCCATAACTTACCTCCTGCCAACGGTCGACTTAACGTCCTGCAGCAGCTGATGCCGAAAGCAGACGACCGTACGCCGTTCGGTACAGACGCCGATCGAGAATGTTACGATGTCATGCTGGCTGAACGATTTACTTGCGCACACCTTGTGGACCAGAAATCGGCGGTAGCTGCTGAACGGAGGGAAGATCAACACACTGTGAATAATGCGAGAGCAAAGAAAGTATAAATTAGTGTATCAGGAAGTGTATGAGTGATTTTAAACTTTAACTATAGAAGTTTGAGCACCATCTTTAAAATTAAGGTTAGAAGCGGTGAAAGCCAGCATGTAGCGTGATTTTATAATATTGTTTAAATTTGCAATACTTGCTAAGCTCCGGAATATATCTTATTCCGCTACTCGACTTTCCAAAGATTCCATTTTTCTACTATTCCTAAGGTATCCATCAGCCGTATATAATTTGCTAGAAACAATACAGCAGGGCAAAAAGGTAGATATTTGTTTGTAAAGAAAATAATTTGCTCTGTAAATAGTTCTGAAATTTGAAATTTGAGCTACCGTAAAGGTGATAAATTAAAACAATAGAATTAAAAAAAAAAAAACAAGCTAGATCAAGTTTATGGCAACCACTGTAGATGGAACAATAGCAAAACAGACAAAATACGTAAAAAAAAACATTAAAAAATTACGAATGGTAATAACCAAATTTCTATCGACAAATCTAATTCAATTGCTTTTAAATATTTTTTTAAATTATTAAAACCCTTTTTTTACAAATAAAGCTTCAACTTATCCTATCTTCTATATTATTCTTCTCAATGAAAGAAGAAAAAAAACTAACTTCATTTTCTAGTGCCCTGAATCGATGAGCAAGCATCTGCATCTCGTTAAATAGACACTTTTCGCTGTAAAAAAAGGAATATTTCATAGCACATTGTAGTGAGCGAAGCAATGAACAACATCGCACTGCCTCCAATCGATCGTGAATCGCTCGTACAAGCAACAATCGTACGCCGTCAAGCGGTGAGACATAATTAGACCCCCAAACGCAATTGCTTTTACTTCGGTAGCACCTAATTAAGAATCGGGCCGGCCCGATTGCTGCTGGACTGGTGAGCAGCTGTTTTCTTTTGCAGATCGAATGACCTCACCAGCGCAATGAACGCTTACCCGGCGTGCGGATGTGGTATGAAGATGCCATTCGCAGGGGGGGCAACGGATTTTCCAACCCACCGTGCCCAGCCATGCGGCCACCATGTGGTTTACGTTATAAATATTTATTTGAAATCGGTTTTGCAACGGGGATGAAGGTACGCAAAAACAAGAACTAGGTTCGAATGTGGCCTGCTGCGTTCGACGTAATGCTCTTCATACGGCGCACGGTGCTATTATGATGCAGATGGTAAAACAATTCGCCTGTAATTCTTCAACGTGCGCTCCTCGTTTCGACTGCAAAAGAGATTATATTTATTGTACTTTTTTCTATTACTTTATCCTTCATTTAAGCAAACAAAACCAAATTCAAAGTAGGAATCAGTATTGCTCCTAACTTATGCGATATCTCTTGCCGCACTTCCATTTTGAAAAAAGCCATTATGGTAAAGGAAAAAGTTAAAACCAAAGTGCCTACCGAGTGCCGCTCGCTCCTGGCGTGTGGTCCACCGTCGGCGCTACGATCCCTTTCAATTGAGCTAAATGGTACCTTCATGCGGTAATGGTTATGCAAATTTTCCACCAATTTGCATCCTTCGCAAAAACAAATACATTCGCCCGTCCAAAGTTTCTCTTACTATAAGCGCTCTTCCGCTGGCGATTCGCATCGACCCGATGGACAGCAACAGTTCGGAGTTGCTAAAATGGGCAAAGCATCGTCCTGAAAATTGAATCAAAAACCACAACAAAGCGAATGATTCAAAACGATGCCAATGGATCGTTCGCTCGTGATGGGAACCTTACGCGCCGTACATATATTTCGTATGAAATAGTACGAGTGCTTTACTGTTGCACTAAAGTTGTTGTTTGATACGGTATTTTTGCTGTTGTTGTTTCATTCGTCATCCATTAATATCACACATCGAGCATGTGTAGCTGATGAAAAATTAGGTTTAAACTGAACGAGCAGTGGGCAATCCACCCAGGAGGTGAAGATCGTACATAATCTTGAGGTAATATGAAAACTACTGCTACACTATAGTCAACTGAAATCAAATTAAGATTTTGAAGCACTGATTTTTTCTATTTATCGTGTATGAGATCAGCAAGTTTTTTAATAGTATTTGAGAAATTCTTTCATGTGACTATGAATTTTTTGGAAAACTAATACTAATGTGTTAATTTTAGTCGACTGTATGACAGTTAAAATGATTTTTATTAATAACACCTTATCAGCAATTGATAGATTTGAAATAAAAATAAAAACAGAATACAAATTTAAAATCACACAATAAATGCAGCCAAGAAACATCGTGACATCGAAACATGTTTTGATGTACTTTTGACGTCATTTATATAGACAGTTTATTCTAATTCAAAAAAATATTTTACGTAATTTAGAAGAATATTTAAATGCTCCTAAATGGTTAACAAATCATATGATGTTTGGGTGTTTTGATGATCTGAGTAAATTGCTCATGAGTTACGAATACATTCAATATTTTTTCCTCCAAAGCGAACGATTGCATTTTTCTTGTGTGAATATAATATTCATCCATTGAAAGTAGCGTTGAAATAAAATAATTAGGGAAATTTTATGTACATCAATTCTGACGAATATGATGTATGAATGAATCGTTTATGAACGTAAATCATGTATCGATTCAATGAACCAATGTTTAAAATTATTCAGTGGTAGTGTAGTATATTATAAATATGTATTGTAATTATTCAGTAGAAGTGTAGCATGTATTTTGTAAGTGTATCAACAATTTTGAATTAATATATTAGCAAAACCTTAATCATGAAATTTATCAACATTCACATAGAACGAAGATAAAGTTCAATAAGTAATAGAGTTTGTAGAATCACCGGTTACTAATGACTAACATGGAAACTCGAAGTTATAGATAAAAAAGATTTGTAAAGTTTTGGAGAAAGAAACAATGTTTACAATTTTTGCTCACTTACTAAAAATAGCACTATTTTTAGCAAAACATATTATATATTTGTTAAAAATATATTTTAACTTTTCGTGCCTTTTCCCACTCATGATCTCCATTTAATTAATGATGATTTACCAGCCTTAACATGGTCAATCAAACAATAACCGCCATAATACGCACTTTATTGCCATAGTTAAACACTTCAGGAAATCTTTTCAATTTGAAGCAAGTTTCAACAATAAAATAAGCTCTTCGTTTTAGCCAATCAATGTAATAAAAAGCAACCCCAGAGCGCAATACTTTTTCGCCATTCCCGGTGAAACCTCATCCGAACGGTTAACGGGAGAAAAACAGGTAATCGTGCCTACGGGGCGGGAGAAAGAAAACAGAAAATGTACCGTTAACCTTCCGCAGAGCTACGCGCGCGCGATATTTATCCGCGTTCTGGGTCAACGTAGTGCGAATAAGACGGGAAGGCAGGGGGATGGCTACTTCCGTTGAGCTGGCCGACGGACGAGCGCTAGATTTTGGACGACCGAATATGCCACCGGTGTCCATTGCAGTATGAATTAGTCTATTTTTGTCGCTCTCTGTAAGCCCTTCCTAGATACTTACGCCTTTGGGTTGGCCCGTTCGATGAAGCGCCGGATGTCCAGGTCCACTAAGTACACAAATTCGTCGTCCGCGGCGCTCAGGTAACGATTTACGATTGAATTATCCAGCTTGGCTGTCCGAAGAGGGTGGCGATTCTTTCCACCCTAGACCACTTTTTTTTTCTTGCGTTGCCTGTGTTTGATGAGCTGTTGCTGCTGCTGTGCTATTATTGTTGGTACTACTGTATCAACCCGAGCTGCTTGGATGCGTTTGGGGCAAGCCGGAGATGAAGAATATTTGTTTTTCTCACTCACTCTTTTAGACAACCCGATTCCGAAGGCAGCCACGCTAGCAAAACAATTCACACAGTGCAATGCGTTGTTCTGTATTTATAACTGAGATATAGTATTGGTTTGAACGTTTTCATTTCATTTCCGGCGATGTGTTATTTACTGCGAACTCACTCACTTTAACATGCTTTAATTCTGATGTATCACAATGCACTAGAAATGCAACCACTATCACTTATATTCATCACGAATTTTCACACTCCGCATCAAATCCTGCGGACACATTTTTCTCATAGTTGCCCAGACCACCGATTTCGCATTTCACTGAGGAATTCACATTACTCCCGTGGGGAATAAATATCTTACAAGAACGAAAATCTCCCAGCAGCCAGCGAAAAATAATCTTTTTGCAGGAAGAAACAACATCCGCGACCTATCCGCGCACTGACCAATTCAACACACATCGCCCAAGTAGATTTTTTCGGTGATAAATCGGTATTTCTATATCTGTTTCGCTTACACTGAGCGCAAAGTTTCCTCTCTGCGTCGGTTCTCTTACTCCGCGCAATCTTTCATATTATACAAACATTCCTTTTGCATTTCATGATATGCTGCATATTCATCCAAAATTTATCGTGCTTTGGACGCAGATAAATTGGATTTTATGTTGCTAATCTGTTCAAAATCAATACATTACCTTAATGAGCGAATGAGATAAAAGCCTTCGTTATTCATGCCAGGAAAATTGGCTAAAATGCCTACCAAAGGTAAACACTGCTTACATCATATTGGCACCTGAGGATCACATCTGTAACGTCTAAACAAGCCAACTATGAGAATAGTGCTAAGGTGTTAATTGTACTAAATCTCGTACTTTTCCTAAAATTTTATGAATGTAAACATCGACAAAGGATGAATCATGAATTTTTCATTATTTTGTACAATTCGCGATCTTTAACCTGTTCGTAACTGTGCTCATATGCAGCAAAATGTTTTTAAATCGCGTTATTTGTTTTTGTGTTTCTTCGTTTTTCGCGTTCGGATTCGGTTTCGTAAAACGTCACGAAAAACAGCGCACAGTCCGTGTGTTTCAGGTTTCGAATATTCTTTGTTTTGATTTGCTTGACAGTTTGATCTGTCATCTAGCTTTCGCGAGCTAAACAATCCATCGAGTTCATTGTAAACAATTCCGAAGACCGGTAAATATGCCGCAAGAGCTGCGAGTTGTACGATGTTTTCAGTGCTTAAAATATCAAGTAAGATGTAAACAATATCATATTTTATATGTGAAATAATATTTCATTCTGTGTATCTCTTTTCTTAGGTCGATATTGTGAAGAAAGCCAACAAATGGGTATGTAAACTTTGTGGAGTAAAGCAGTCGCTGGCAAGAGAGTTTTACCGTGGTTCGGGCAAAGATTGTAGAAGCATGGTTCAGCAACTGTCGATGCGTAACATGGTGTTGGATCAACAGGAAGCAGAGGTTGCTGATCTAGTGTTACAAAACAAGTTACAGCTTTCTAAACCACCACCAGAAACAGTACCGACCAACGTCATTACAGAGCAGCCGGCTGTTCAGAGACCCAGTAAATGGGAGTCTTTTCTCGCGAAGGAAGAAAACGACGATCAAGTTGATTTTTCGAGTGCTTCAGAGGTGTCGTTAGATAGCGTTTCCAGCACAACATTCGATAGGGAAAGGATAAAGTGTCCAGAAAAGAAACCCGTTACAGGAGATAAAAGAAAATGGAGCAACGCAGAATTCGACACCAGTGCTACGGGAAGAAGTTCATCTAACACTAATATTGGCACATATTTTGCGAATGATAAAGTTGACCGATCTTTAAAATCGATACAAACACAAAAACTACAAAATACTGCTACGCAACTAGTCAATTTTCATCGTAAACCGTATCATTCGGGGACATTTCCTTCTAAAAGATCTGAACATATATCTCCAGAGCGGATAAAACCCCAACAAAATGCAATTGAGGCGCTATGCAAAAGAAAGCAAGTTAATTCTACTATAACGCCGATGATGAATTTTGGAAAACGATCTACAACCGAAAGTAACTCTGCACCACCCACGGAGAATCAATTGTCAGAAAATCTGTTAAACAAGGTTCAGGTTTTCCAAACCAAAGAAATTATGGAACCTGAAATTAAACCACGTTCCACATCTTCAAAGTGGGTAAAATATCTCAAGGAAGATGATGAAACAAATGAAAATGCAGATGCGAATTTCATCACATTTTGATTGATTTGATATTGCTCTATGACATTACGCTATGAACATAAATAAAATATACAATAAAAACCCACGAAGTTAAAGCCACAAGCAAGCACAGATTTATTGTAAACCGCTAGAGAATCCAAATGTATATGATTAAACAAATAATAACCGTCGTAACAAACATCCCGCCGTACATCACGTACTTATCCTCCACTAGCCTTCGTTCGATCATCTTCATCGTCTGATTCGAGAGCCCAAGTGTGTTACCGACGTCGAGTATTCGTTTTCGTGCCCCTTTCAACGTTTCACGCTGTGACCGCAGCCCATCTAGCACGTTAGAACCCGTCCAGATCATTTCGTCTACACCACGGTGCGCGTTCTGCATTTGGTTGTGGTGCTGCAGTGAGTAATCGATATCGATCGACGTGTCCGTGTTGGCAGTGAACCGTTTATTTAGCAGACTCTCCCGTTCCGCTAGCTCCGTCGCCCGACGCTGTTTCTTGTCCTGGTGCAGCTTGAGAGCGGCTTGCAGGTGCCGGATGTCGTATTTGAGCTGATCAACACGCATTTTCGCATTCTGTCGCTGGGCTACGGGCACTTTAAAGAGCAACACGTCCAATCGGTCACAATTGCTGGTGTCGTGTGAGGCAGTAGGAAAACGTTATTAGTAATTTCGTTGTAAAGCCAACTCACTGCGACTTACCCATTAACGGTGGTGATCTTCAATTCGATATCGTGCTCGATTTCACTCGAGTCATACCGAGAATCGTTCAGACGCTGAAAACATTGCTGCGTTTCCTGAATTAGGCTATTTGTTTGCATGTATAGCGTCTCCATGGCGGTGGATTTTTCTCCGCGATCTGGCACCCTAACACGGCTGTTTAATATCTTATCTTAGCTGTATCATCCAAATTGTTATGAAATTTATCAACTTTCCGAACTGATCCCGAATAACACGCAAAGTGACACGTAAACGCCAGCTGACGCAAAACTTCAAAACACAAACTGTCAAACGAATGTTTACATTTTTTGCACTCCCCGAGCATTCGTTAGGAAAATTCGGCACGGCGGGGGTGTTGCGCTATTTATTTTTGCGTCCGCTACAGAATGAAGTATATTTTCGACAATATTTGCCTGTGATAAAACCGGTACGGTGCTATGGGGAGGCCTGTTTTATTGGAAAAAAGAACTATACTTGAAAAGCGAAGTTTTGTTTCACTACAAACAGTTTTCGCGCTGGAAATAAACAAATTCAGTGAACCTCTTATCGATCATAATGTTCGGTCTGTGCGTTATCAACGTATCAGCTGATGATCTGTGAACCGAATATGGTGTAATAACAGACCGATCGGTTTTTGTAAGGAAATTTGTGCAGCTTTAACGAGGTTGGAAAAAATAGTGTGCAGTAATTACCTTCCATGCCTATGCTCTATTCTTGTTTGAAACGTTTGTTGGACTACAGAAATCATACAGTGTGGTGCCGTGCGTAGGTGACACAAATAAAAAAACGCACCCAGGATGGCCGTGTCCAAGTTTAGGTGAGCCTTGAACTGCATAATGTACGCTGGTTTATAGTATTTTTTATAATTCTAGCTTATTTAAACTAAAAAGAAAAGACCATTCGTGCTGTTTTACAGCACACACTTTACGCAAGCACAAGTTCATGGAACGAACACCCCTGTGAGAGGTTGCTATTGTATAGTGGGTGATAAAAACCAACCAATTAACACTCCCGGTGCGCCACAGTAAATACCCCCTACTACACTTATCGCAAACAATGAATAATGGTGAATTATATAATCACGTTCAATGCACTTTTCACGCAGAATTAGAGACAGGTTTGAATGTAATTTGTTAGGCGCCTCGTCAATCCATGCTGCATGTTGCTTTCTGCAGTTGCGGATGTACGCAGAACAATCGAATGAAGCTATGTGCATAATTGCTTGCGTGCTGTGTAAAGGTGACGAGGCAAAGAATAAGTATAGCTGTAGCGTGCCATCTGGCACGGTGTTTCCGTAGTGTAGTGGTTATCACGTCTGCTTCACACGCAGAAGGTCCCCGGTTCGAACCCGGGCGGAAACATGAAATCGTTTTTTGTTTTCTCCAGTTATTGTTTTCTCTTTTTCATCTAAAGGACATCAACTTGACTCGCTATGTTTTACATTTCCACTGTTATGATCACTATTTTCTTTTCAAAATCTTTACAGTGATGTGGACGAGTACGGCTTCAAGCGGGAGGAGGATTTCGACTACCAGTCGTACGAGAACATCATGTCCAGCTACCTCTCGGTGCTCACGACTCGCAGCATGCGGTGGCAGAAGTTTCTCAAAAGTACAGACATGCTAAAGAATCGCTCCAAATTGAAGCGCTTTGTCCGGAAAGGGGTCCCGGGATCGCTTCGTGAGGAAGTGTGGATGAAAATATCCGGTGCTAAAGAGCTACAGCTGCAACAGCCCAATCTGTACCAAACGCTGCTGACGTACGAGTATGACCAGGAAATATGTATGATATTTGTAGATTTGAAAGTTGCGTTGGTTTTTTTTTAAATACATTTATTTTCCTTTCAAATGTAGCGGATCAAATAAAATTGGATCTTCCGAGAACGTTTCCGGACAACATTCACTTTGAGCAGTATCACCTGAGCCTTTATAATGTGCTTATCGCATTTGCACATCACAACCGCACAGTAGGATACTGTCAGGGATTGAATTACATAGCTGGTATGACGAAGAATGTTTAGTTTCTAAAATGTCAAAATATTGATTATTTTCCTATCACCAAAATAGGATTATTACTGCTAGTGACGAAAAACGAAGTATCTTCATTTTGGCTTCTGAAGGTGGTGGTTGAGAACATTGTACCACTATATCATACCAAAACGATGGATAATCTAATCACCGATATTGATGTGCTCAGTGAACTTATTCGACTGCGTGCGCCCGACGTGCATCGACACATTTTTGATTTAGGTAAGGCACTTTTTATGAAACAATTCCCTCATTTTTGGAACATTTATTCCATAGCAATTTTCTTACTTCTGTAGGACTGCCATGGCCTGTGATAGCAACAAAATGGTTCATCTGTATGTACGCCGAGGTCGTACCTACCGAGACCGTCTTACGGATATGGGATTGTCTGTTCCTTGAAGGTAACAAAATTTTGCTCCGTGTCGGGTTAACGATCGTCGTGCGGCTTCGGCAGGAACTGCTGGCGACTGACGATATCTCCACGCTGATCGGGCTGTTTCGGTCGTTGGAGAAATCGAACGTACTAATGGACTGTCACGAGTTCATGAAGAGCATCTTTAAGGTGCCAGGCAATTTGCGTCGATCGCAGCTGGATGCGATGCGGCAGCGGTTCTACAGCGAACGGATCGCTAGCAAGAGCAAAGTTTCCTAGGGGTTGGAGAGCTATATTCAGAAGAGATATAGACTGAATATAGTGTAGACCAAAGTTGCGGCTAAAGTCCGCACACACAAACCCGTAGAAAAGTGTTCCGTTTTCTCGAAGCGCATCAGACTTCTACTCCAACAACGTATTCTGCAGTACGTATTTTTTTTTTAGTATAGAAATCAACATATTTAATGATGGTATCAATACGGCAGCTGTTTTATAACATCAAATTTGAATCCTATCCGAGTTACGTTGAGTTGTTAAAAAGTTACGTAATCAAAGCATTTAGAATCCGATGCAAATATTTCTAATTTGCTAAAAAATACATTTGATTTGTTTGCTGATTGTATGACTTTTGACGACTTGCATGGCTTTAGCGATAGGAAACAATAAAGAAGTATCAGCATAAATATTTCAACATAATCCTCTTCAGCAGTAAGCACGATATACGGAGCTCAATATCGTGGAAAAGTACCTTACTAAGCGTTATTTAATGTCTTTAAAATATGAAAGTTATAGTACTGCCAAAAAGTAGAATAGTGCAATGGTTGTAGGGCTCGAAACGTTATCAAATTTTACGGACAAAAAAAACACGGTGCAGCCTAATATTTTTTTTTTTTTGGCTAAGGTTGGTTAAGAAGAGCAGCAAAAAATATACAATAATTTATGAAGCTTTGCAAATACTCTGCTGTGTTATTTCTTTTGTCAGGCTTCAAGGGAGTGGTGCGCATGATGACACTAAAATGTATGAACAAAGGAAAACCCATCTCTCATGACAATACCGTTGGCCATTAGAGAACTTTTGAGAGTTAATTAGATAGTGATTAGGCAAATATTTGATGGTTCGCAACGGCACGATGCATGTGTGTAATTATTATCGCAAAGTCACACACCTTCTATTGATTGAAAGCGAATCCTCCACTGCTGGGAGAATGAACAGTAGATGTTATTGTTTTATTGTATTCTGTTACCAAAGGATAGCTTTTCGTTTCCGCAAATTAACACAAGTCATTCAAAACTTTTAATCCAAACCAGCCAAAAACGACAAAAAATGAACTTAAAACGAAACTAAACAAACAACCAACAGCTGTCCAACTTCTAACCACCTTTTAATTAGCTCACTGAGCACGGCGATGATAACTGTGCCCCGCACGAATATTGCAAACACGAAGCAACGTGAGCGTGTCACACACGAAGGATTTTGGGCGAAGCGGCACGAAAACTACTGCCCTCTTTTCCTCCAAACTAGCACCACGGTTTTCGGGACGGCACGGTAAGTTTTCACTTTTCATTGAAGTTTTCCCATCCCCTTCACGGGATCGGTAAGTCGCAAGGGAAATAGGTTCTTTGGTCTGCCCCGACAGCAACGAGTTGAATGGACGCGGCACACGAACCGCACAAAAAAGGAAATACAGAAAAAAAAATCTTACGGAAAGGGTAAAACAGTTGACTCATTCTTACCGAATTTTCGTAATGGTGTACCAGCAACACTGCGCAAAGAACGCGTATATCTTTCACGCCGAATAGGAACAGGGAACCGATGGGCCGTTCAGCAGGGTTGTGTACGTTTTGATTCAGCAGAATCACATCACGACGCCACTGGAGGGTAGCATGACGGACAGAACAAACTCTGCAGGGAAATTTATCAAATGCGAAACAGCATTTCGTTGCTGATTATTATCTAATGGAAAGATCGTTGTAGATACACTAGAGAGGAAAAACGTTTGCAGAAGGTAGAAGGTGGCTTAAGCTTAAGGAGCTTAGTGTAATACTCGAAGGAAGACTGTGAGAAAGTTTGTTTTCTATGAACATAATGAAAAACAATTCTTTCAAATTTAAAAAAAATTTACCACTCATATTCGTATTTGCTCACGTGTCGTAAATGTGCCTTTTTAATTCTTAATAAAATTTTGTCATTATGAGTCCATTTGTTCTGCAACATGGAACACTATAAAAAGTATAATTGACTTCAGCATGCCGTGGGATGTTAAAAAGCAATTGTTTTCAAATGTGTTCCAACGGAGAAGAAAAAAACTTTTATCAAATTATTGTCACGGCTGCATTTCAAACAGCGGCGGGATTGGAATTGAATAAAAAATTGATGAGTTTCCTCTAAATGCTGTATCATATAGACTAATTCATACATTAGAACTCTCGATTTAGTGAATCTAAGTTTTATTGAAATAAAAAAATATATAGAGAGAACTAGTAATCGGCACATATTCTATACCTCGAACTATTTATTTGTTTTATGCTCGAGTAGACAGTGGGCAGAAGATCCTCGATGGAAGTCGGTCAAAACAAAGATATCTTCGATGATTTTGTTGAACAACTCGTCCCAACACAAAAG
>JXXA01009729.1:0-13455 GCA_000956255.1 Anopheles punctulatus | reverse complement strand
ACACACACAATCCCGGATCCCTCACCTAGCCGGAAAGGGGGGAAAACAAATTAGAGGGCTACTCAGCAGTAGCCAGCCCTCGAAGGGAGGGGATCTAATTCATAATGATTCGGATCAGTTTCAATCGCCGGGACGGGTGCGCTGGGCCGGATGGAGAAAGCATGCAAATTAGCACGCAGTTCGCGTGATTTTTTGGAAACGGCCCTTGAAGAAGGAACGGAAACAGCAAATAGTGCGAATCACCGCCGACGTCAAAGGACGCGTGCTTTCGGGTTTTCCCAATCGTTTACCCACATTTCGGTCGGCTTTCGGTCGCTCCGGTCGCATTTATTTTGGGGCTCGTAAGTTGGAATTAATTCGCTGTTGTCGCTGTGTTTCGGGATGAGCTCATCAGAAATTTTGGCCACTCAGAAGCCGAAAAATGGCGCGTTTAATTCCTTTTCCATTGCTCGCGGTTTTGGCAGCTTAATTTTTTCTTTGTTACATTCTAGCTAAAAACAAACATTCCCTCCATTCGGGGCTGCTTTGCTGACGGAGAATAAATGGCCGACAGTTAGCGGCAACGGCCGTTCGCGTTTTAAAAGATAAGCGTTTCCACCGAAAAAGGAACGGGTGAACGTTCTTAGGAGCCGTGTGTTCTGTGTTGGTGCGTGCGAAACCGTGGAATCTCACTAGTGCTAACAATTTTCGCCAACCGTTCATTGAAGCTAATTAATCAGCTTAGCGGTGACAAGTGATCCGGTAAGCATGAATTCAATTTGAATTTGGCGATGGCTCGTGGCACGATACGTTAAAGATACGTAATTGGTTACTGCATCCGGCGGCGGCGGTAAACGTAAATGGAATTCTATGATAAATGGTAATTTTTATTCTCGGTAAAGTCGTTGGTTGTATTCTCCGGTCCTTTGCCGTAGCTGGTGCAACGGACAATGTCGAAAATTTAATAGCTTTACGCTGAACCGGTTGAAAAACCTGCGTACAATGATGTCCGCAATACTCAGAAATCATGTCATAAAAGCAACATCATGTCTTTGCAATCAGCCGCCATGGCAGTGTGGAGGGTAAATTTTATGATTTTTAGAAATTTAACATCATGTAGATGTCAAATTTTACTAGAATTTCACTGAACTATTCAGCTATTTGGGAGGGAAAATTAATAAATTTTTTTAACAATGTTTTAAATGAAAAATCTTTTTTTTAATCTTATATCCCAACGGCTTGTTAGTTGTAGTTATTATTGTTTTGTATACCAGTAGATTTTCGTTTTTATTTACTTTTTTATTACCTTCATAATACAGTATCAGTTATTTTAGCTACTTTGGACTAACGTGAATTACTTTTTAAATATTTATTACTTTGGTTAATTTTTGAAAAGTTCTTGATTTATCTAACCTATATACGTTCTATTTATATATTATCGACGAAGGAATATTTTTGAGTAATAAGCTTTCGAAAACAGAATTTCTCGTTTCTGTTCTTAAATTTCTTCTTCGCAAGAACTTTATCGAATTTTAATCAGCTACAGTTTTTTTTTATGCAAAAGTGAACATTTCAATTCCAGTTTATGGAATAATTTTGAGACGATTTATTGTTAAACAAGATATTCAATTTAAAATCAAAGGTGATCAACAAACTATTTTTTTACACATCAAAATCTTTCAGATGATCTATTTGTTTAAACTTTCACATATTATTCACATTGTATGAAATAAGGATGATTATTTTTTATTATTGTTTTGATAGATTTTATTTTAAACAAGCTAACAAAAACAAATTAAACATATTTGAATAAATTCTCATTTGAAACTACTGACTATCCGTATATCTCACAGGTAAAAACAGTGTTGCTAAAAAAATAATATTAAACCAATAATTCAATATAAAAGGAAGCAAAAAAAACCTTTGCGAAAAAAAAAATCCTCAATTTTCTCGATATGCGTAGAGCTTTCGGAACCATTGGCACTCAGTACCTGATGATTTCAGTACCGAGATCCGACCGTGTGCCTGCTTTCCAATGCCTCCGTTCGAACATCCCATTTAGCTGAACTTCATAAACTTCTACGCCGGTTGACGGTTTGGTGCGCTGAAATGATACATGCGTAAAGCGTGGTCCTTAACTTAATATAATTTAAATGAAAAAGCAAACGTAATTGAAGCGTCTTATCAAACGATTTCTCCCGCACGCCGCCGCCGGTGGACGCATAGCGAAGGCGTGCTGTAATGAATGAGTTTTTAAGCCCCAGCCTCACAAGTGCGGAGGAGCAACACCGAAGCGTAACAGAGAAACATCACCGTATTGAAGCACCGCTTTGATTTCGTTCCGGTTTCCCCGGTCGGTTTGATCTGGTCCGACTGGCTCCGGGCGGCATGAATTCGTTCTCCATTATATTATTGTATCTTCGGCAAATAATCTCCGGCGTGCTCGGATCATCCCGGCAGCAGACGAGACGAGCGGCAGACGCTCGTGAAGCGTTTCGGGCTCGTGCCAGTGGAAACCAGGGATGGCCTAAATTTGGCTCCAATTTGGGGCCGAAGCCTTGCCCGCGTCGCGATTGACAATAGTGCCGCTAAATGAGCTCCCTCCGGCAGGCCACCACCAGCGACAGGTTGGATGGCTTTCACCGTAAAAGGCTCTCACGTTACATCGTTCTTCAGGAAGCGGGGCAGCGAGATAGGAGCGGAAAAGTACACCTTCAAGGATAATGTACAAGAATGGAAAGAAGAAAACGCTTCGAAATATTGTACCGAAAATTGAAGGTAAAGAAGTGGCCGGGTGGAAGCCGGAGGATCTCGAGGTACATCCAATAGGGATTAAAAGGTTTTTTTTTGTTTTTTTTTATTCGCTTCTCTCAGTAACATTGTACTTCCTGCTTAGTCTTTCCCGCTTGCCGCTTAATTTACGCGCCAAAACGGGCAGGTAGCGTCGCAGAAAAGGGAAAAGGAATGATTTTCCGGTGTTAGTTTTTTTTTCTCCACCTCAACTGCTAGCGCGTGCTTCATTCGATTTGAAAATGTATTTTCATTAATTTTGCCAATATTCCACCGTGCGGTAGGATCGCTTCGAGCTATTTGAGAGCCGTCTCTGTGGGGCGGTCGGGGACGCCGGTTATCTGATATAGAGAGCGAGGAACCGATCCAGGCAGTGTTTCCCGCGGCCATAGCCGTACCGGTGCGGTGTAGAGTTTATCGTAAATGAAAGCAATCAGACTGGTTGCCGTTCGTTCGGTCGGTACGGTTGGCGAGCGTCGATTAAGCTAAATAATTTAACTGGAAACGCGGGAATTTATTTTTGGAGCATCCGCCCATTGGTACTGTATAATTCGTACGATACTGTACAAATGTCTAGAGGTTTTTTTTTTCATCAAAAAAGTATGGGGAATGTGAAAAATAACCGCACAAATACGAGAAACTCGATATTCGCACCAATCATCACCCTTAACTGTTGACTAAAAATAGTACAACATACATTCGACACTATGCAATGAGTTGTTAATGTAATTTCACTGCAAAGCAGCACTCAAAGTTTTTTTGTTTTTGTTTGCGGACGAGTTTATTTTCGGTTTAATTTGCCCCAGGTTTCAGAATGTTCCAATTAGTTCCGAGAACCGAGCACAAATGATACCTGTTCATTCAGGTACGCTAAATTGTTCGCTTTAGTTGTGCGAATTTTCTGCTCATGCTGGATAATTAGTAGCCGACAAATGAATGTGCTAATCTAGATAGAAATTTGTTGTTTGCGCCTTTTCTTTCATGTATAAACTTTTTCGGAGTAGTAATACATCCTTGGCAAGCCGTTGAATGTAGGGATATCAGAAAAATTTATTATGGAAAAGTTTTTAATGAGCAACAAATAAATCTCCAACATGATAAAACATGATACTTTGGGTTTCAAATGATAATTTTACTGCACAGTTGAATTTGTAGCTCAAATAGGCCTACCTTTCCCGGCCTTGGCTTATTTGAGTTAGATCATGAGTACTTTTCATATATGATTCATCATGCAGTCTAGGAAAAAATAATCATTGTTAAATTGCTTTACATTTCTAACTTTTATAAAACAAATTTATAGAACAAAAAATAAAGAAGGACGTCTAAATCAATCATTTCAACGTTGTTACCAACGATGAAGATGATGTAGTTGAAAAAAAACTTTCAGAATCACACTGCGCTTGTCCGTATATCGTTCGGAAAATGTCGATTTAAAAAAAAATTTAATGCCTAAGTTTATTATTTTTTATACTGATGAGCGATTGCATAAATTAACAACACACATTGCGCTAGAATAAAAAATACGCATAATAAATGGTAATATTTTGGTGGTAAATCGACAACAGAAAGAACTAAAGCAGAAGCTATAATTTTCTTTTAAAAAATACAATATAAACTTTTTATCAAACAATTTAATTTGATTTTAAAAACAAATATGTTTCTATCCACACGAATCAACTAAACACCAATTTTGAAAATTAGTCAATAAATACCTACAGTAGCTATGCAACACGCACACACACACACACACACACACACACGGAATTACTGGTTCAAACGATATCATGCTAGCGCCATGACGAAACGAACCGCGAACGAAGCACTCGCGTGCAAAATAGGCACCTATTAAAGGATAAACAAACAACGAAACATTAACGAAACGGGTGAGCGTTGCGAAAGTTCACAAGAGCCACCGGCTTCGGGTGCTACTAAATCATGCAATTTGATCCGAGCCAAGTGATCTTTTCCGGGGTTTTCCCGTTTTCAAAGGAGCCGATGTGAAAAATTGGTTTCCCTTGCCCAACCCCGTTGCGGGTGGCTGCAGGAATCAGATTCCCGATTTCGCTCCATTCAATTTCGAGCTTGTTGGGTAGTACCCGAAGAAAAGGAGCCGTTTGTTGTGGACCAAACACCATCCTTCTGTGGTGATTGAATTTTCTTCTTCCACGGCGCTCACCCCTTTTACGTCATCATTAGCTGCTGACGTTCCGCGGCCGAGGTGAGTATGTGTCCGGCAAAATGCAAATTTCTGGCACCTTTGCTCGGACAGATTTTGCCTTCCAGGTTGGTGGAGTAACAACTCACGACGGGCACCGTGTACAGCGAGCCGTTGAGCTAGTTGGGGTTTGATTCGGGTGTTTTCCACCCAACAACGACCACCATTTGTTGCTGGCTGCTGAAGGAGGGCACTGGAGAACTGCAACGCCCGCCGGCCGAAAGGCAACACAAACAAAGGGCGCCTAACGCCAAAACAAACGCAAAAGGAAACGAAAACGAAAAACACAACGCTGCGAGTGCGGAGCGAAATCGCGGCACACAAAACCGAACCCGGGATAGAATTGAAATTTGCATTCACGGGTCTGTTTATTGAATGTTGTCGATTCGTTCCTTAAACATGCTCCGGTTGCTCGCACGTTCGGCCGGTGTGTCGCCCAGGCCCAGCCAACAAGCGAGGGCTGAGCGCACACGGATGTGTCTTCGATTTTCGAAGCATTACTGTCTACTTTGTCCTGCAATCTTCGAAGTCGAGCCACCGCAGGAACCGCTCGCAGCACGTTTCCGCGCTCGCGTTTCACGGCTAGCTGGGTGAAATGTGAAATGTTGGCACCTCGGCAGTTGCGAACTGGTGCCACCCGGTTTTGGCACGGGGTGGAACCAGACGGTGCGACGGTGCGACACAAAACAATCCCTTCTGCTCGTCTTCCCATCCGGGCACATCGAACCCCTCCCTTCCTTCCCATTTGCGTTGGCTTTATGCCGGTGGCCGGGCGCATTTGTGCCATGATTGTATTCTAGGGCGAACATGCCTCGCTCCCCTCTTCCTCCCACCCGGTTGGAGTGCTGGAAACCGTTGTTAGACGCAAATACGGCACCGGAGTGATACTCCGGTCTACATCGACAATGGCGGTGACGACAACAGTGCCGGCGACAAAGGTAACAACGATCGTTTTGAAATGTCACCACGGTGTTGCTTGTTCTACTCCCCCTTTGCCCCACACCCTGCACCCATCGGAAATCGGCGTTCGAACTCGTACGGGATGCTGTGCGACGTTTGTGACGGCAACGGCGGCGTGCCGTTTTTTTTCTTTTTTTGGGGGGGTCCGTTGTTTGTTAGCCACGATTGAATTACGATGCGCTACTCTCTTGCTCCTCTGCTGATGGCCACCAGGAACGGGTTCGGGTATTGTAAAATTAATAAATAAAACTCTATTGATACTTTTTTTTTCTCTCTCCCTTTCCCTCTTTCTGTTACTTGCGCTTCTCCATTCTAGGCGAATCGTCCCGATCGAGCAGAATGAAATGAAAATATATGCCCACCATTGTGTGCTAACATGTTCAGCGCACAGCAAGGACACACTTCAAACGTGTCGGACTGCATGTTTTCACCCGGGCAGCGCTGAGGTAAGCCTTTGAAGAGATCATCGAGCGAGAGTGTTGAAAGTGGGGAAGAGATTTGATTTTATTTATTTAAATGGCGACGTTTGTATCCAAATAACGCTGGAAGGAGCAGTTTTAAAGCTAGCTGATGGAGATGCTGATCCATTTCGATTGAGCATAGTTTCGTGTTAGTGTCACACGGGCCTTATATGAAAATTGCAAAAAGTTCCATAGCAATAGTTGAAAACATGCTGGTTTTACCTTACAGGGGCTTAGGAATAGGAAATAAGCCTTTCAGCTTAAAATAAATTTTGTCCTATTGACTGAAAAACAATCAGATTATATCGAGTGCAAATTATGTTATTTAATCTGGGGAAAATTCGTTGCACAATTTTAAACAAGGTAATCAAAATACAAATTGTTTCACTAAATTAAGCAAAGAGTTTAAAACAAATTAAAAAGATACGCATGTTGTAGGAATTTTCATTTCGTGATTTTAAAGTAATAATTTTTAGATTAATTTATTAAAAGTTTATTCAAATTTTTTTCAACATTTTCATATTTTTACTTTTCATATATTTTTAATTTGCGCCGAACTTGAACACAATCATTTTCATGTCTATTACCAGTTTATTACCAACAAAATTTTTAAATGCAATGGAATGTAAATTATTTAAATCATGCTAATGTATTGTAGTTCGAGAAAAACTCTACCAAAATATTTAACAGGTGTGTATCTGATTGCTGTGTGAAATAATCCTAATCCGATCCAATATAATTCTTAACGCAACACGAGCAACATGTTTTAATAAAATCAATTCCGTCTGCCTCACCGGCGGTGCAAACAAATCGATCCCACGGGGGAAAAATTGCCAACAAAAGAAAATAAATAAATTCATATTTTCATTTCCAACTGCATTTCTTTCCCGGTGCGCCTGTCACCGGCAGAGCGTGGGGCCGCGTTTTATGAGCGTTATTTGAATCGAATTAATTTGCGAACCATTGAGCTAGCAATAAATATAAATTTTAAATAATAAATAATTTTCATCCCGATGTGTAGCATACCTGAATGATTTTATTTGTTTTTTTTTGTTATTGTAGTACGTCTGCTTTTTCTTCCACACTTTCATTAGGGGCGCATGATTAAATGAAGTAGGTGTTTCGTTGGAAAATAAAAATGCATCACATAAGAGAAACACATTTTGCAACGAACACCTACCAAAGTGGACAAAGCGATGCGCGTATCCCACGGGGCTGCTTCACGGTGGGATGCTGCCACATATTTCATACATTTCATGTTGAATGGAGCGATGTAGCTTGATAAAGTTTTGCACATATCGAATCATTGCGATTCGTCCACGGCTCAGCTCGAAAGAAGAGGAAGGAAACGTTTCCAAACTGTAGTAGTTTCTTGGCAACACTGGAATGAAACGTAAAATTGATATCTGAATGGAAAACCGTTTTATAAAAGTGTTGTAATGAACGCAAAATGGTGTCGGTTGCTTTACTCCATTGGTAAATTAATCCTCACCGTAACCTCACCAAAGAGTACATTTTTGACGGCGAAACACAACTCCGGCAAGCTTATTAAAAGTGAGCAAGAAAACGATAAAAACAGGAATAGTGAAACGAAAAATGATTATAAAGTACATCTGGTATAACGTAGCACACAAAAAACGGGCTTTTTTGGGGGAAGAATTCGTAAAAAAAACTCATAAAAACTCAGCAACAAGCCCAGCTGTATTGCTCTCCAACACCGGTAATGGTAAAGTATGAGCGTAAGCACGGAAAAAATTGCTTACCGTGCCATGTGCCGTCGGGTGACGATGGGCAGAGTGGTACAGTGGATTTACCAAGCACGGCGTGCAATAACAGCCGGGTGAAAGCGAACAGAAAGAGGAAAAAGCAAGCGTAGAAAAATCGAGAAAAAACTCGGACAACAGGAGAACCAGCCGAAAGCATAAAATAAAAGCGACACATATTATAAGTCAATTATGAAACATTTAATTTCCAATAAATAATGCGCCCGGTCGGCGCTGCACGTGCAATGGGATGATGTGAATGAAGCCTATTAACTATAGCAAAAGGGAGGCAGGGAGAAAACAAAAATGCAAAAATACCCAAATGGAAGAGAATCACGCGACGGAATGAATGGGAAACGGTTGAGCATGACAAAAAATTGTCACACAAAATATATTTATTAAAAAATGTAAGCTCACTTGTCGCTCGGTCAGCCGCACGTGCCCGGGCGGAGTGAGATGATGAGGTGGGTGACATTCGCGAGGCACCGAAATCACCCGGAGCACGAGGTAATTTTTATTTTATGTACTATGTTTTTTCGGTCGCACCGGTTGTGGCGCGTTTTTCACGTCCTTTCCTTGTTCGGGAGCGACCATTTCGGGGCGCTGTGGTCGAGTAGATGTTTTTTAAACTGATTTCTTTTTTTCTCATCGGAGACCGATGTGCGGGTAAATCAACTTAAATTATTTAAACAATAATTACACGAATCAAAAAGTTTTTCGACTTTTCGCGAAAATCTCCTTCACCCCACGGTTGTGCACCAAGCGATTCACATCAGTGCAAATAAGGATAAATCAGCTCAACCACACGCGATCGTGTGTGAAAAACAGAGTGTGTGAGAGAGAGAGAAATATACAAAGAGCAAAAAAGAAAGAGAGCGAGAGAGAGAGAGACGTGGGCGAACGCGTGGTTCGAATGAATAATACATGCTGATTTTCACGATTGAAATACGAGATAAGTTTAAATATGACATGGAATAAATTAATGGGTAAGAAAGTTTCGGTTTACGTCGGTAGTCCGCGCGTTGGCGGATGTTCGCCTCCACCTCAGAGGCTCGGCAGGGTCGAACCGGGAGTGCCGATAAACTTTACTGACAATTTGGCGAAATACGCGCACGTACGCGTTTCGGTTCGGATCGATTTCGGCGTCCCGCGCGAAAGCTGTGCGGAATGGGATTTCCCTTCTCACACTTGCATCTGGAGCGCATGGACACGCACCGATTTGCGAGGTTTTTTGGGCATTTTTCCTACGGGGTGGAAAACTTAATTGATGAGGATAAATCAAAGCCATGAATAATGGGAGGCGGTCGTTCGTGTGAGGCCGAATTCGAACGTCGATAAATGCTGCTGGGCTCGGTGCATCTGCGTGGGCAAACTTTAATCAGTTGGCCGGAAAAAGGGGTTGTTTTGAACGGAAATAATGTTTTGCTCTTTAAAACAAGTTTATGTGAGAAATTATATTCCTTTTTTACTTTTTTCACTGAGCTGAACAGTAATATTATCCTTGGATATTATTATATCAGACGAAAATTGGAAAAAATCGCTTCTAATAAAATTTTGCGATCCACCACATTTTTCCTACAAAAAATACGGATTTTTTTACCCTTAGTTAATTCATAATTTTGATATAAAGTTTCATTATATTGAATGCTTTCAAATAGGACAACAACGTAAAGAGGATTAAAACTACTAGTAAATTAAACCAACACATTTTATGTGGAATCTGTATTTCTTCTAATTTTTCCTTCAAAAATGTGGAATTTGTTGATGATTTCTGATCCAGTCCATAATTTCATTTATTTATTTCCTTTTACTACCCATTTGATTCAAGCATAAAAAGGTTATATTGCATTTAGTAAAAAAAAAATTAATAAAAAAACAGTGCTCAAAAGACAAACAATTTCAAAAAAGAAGTCTAGCATTGGGTTGCGTCATAGCGTAATGAACAGCATTTAATTGTACAAGTATTACGTGTTACTTGTAGAACAGCTTTTAATATTGTAAGAAGAAAAACATGAACGGATGCAAAAGTAGCTTCAAAGCAATATTTCTGAGTACATCTAAATGAAAGCTAATGAAAGCTTTGCTAATAAAAAAAAGGGATTCGTTGAAATGTTTTATGCTACTCGTCACACATATCAGAATTATCTTATGCGCGTACATAGCACAACCCGCTCTTTATCTCAATAATTTAACACGCTAATCCAGCTTCGCTGAAAATATAGGAGCGCCTTAGAGCCCATTATCATAATTTGCTTTCACTGTGCTGAAGCTATTAACCGGCACAACAACGATTGAGTCGCGCGGTGGAGTTTTGTTTTCCGGCGGCATTTCATTCCACAGCTAGCTGAGCACAGCAATCATGGCCTCCTGGCGGCACCTGCGGCCATTTTGCACATAATAACTTAGATGAGTGCCGACGCTGTGGTGGGAATAGAAAGATGATGCGTTCGGATGCAGTTCGGCTGCAAGATGTGGCAGAACGTTTGCAATTGCATTTCGTGCAGATAACCGGGCCTGCTCGAGCGTGTGAGCGTTCCTTTTTTGTTTTGTTTCACGCTATCAAGCTGTGTATGCAAATGTACTTAAATCTTCCGAAACCCGTTCCCCGGCAAATATTAGCGCATCGAGGCGTCAACGAGCGGCGCTGGCGAATGGCGAACCGCACCAAAGCACACATACACACAGCAAACGAATCGCGATCTTTTAGCAACAAACGGCAACGGATGCCGGCATTCTCGCAGGAAAACACATCAGACCAAATGTTCGGATCGGCACGAATTCCCCGAGCGCTTTCCTTCAAACGCACGGCAGGCGAAAACACAAACACGGGATCCGACATCCCACTTAGCTACCGCTATTATCCCGTTCGAAATGAGGTTGTTAATATGTTTATAACTTTCTTGCCTTCCCCTCCTCTTCCACGATGCGTACGTAGCATGTGTGTGTGCGTGTGTGTCACTCGAACGCACCGAACGAGAGGCAGTGTGACTTTTCGGAAAGAGTATTTAAAACTTCAATATAACGTAAGCCACCCCGGCGATAGCTTTTGACAGTGCCGAAGGGAAAGATTGGGTTTTTAAAGTTTTCGTCTATGCGGAGGGACTCCACCGGGGACTACGTCGTTAGTGTGCGTAGCTGGTGTTCGATAGCAGGATGGGCTAAAAGTTCGCCGAGAGGAAAACTGTGTTTTCGAATGGTTCATTGTAATGAACTAGCCGGAAAGTGTTTGACCGTACAAGAAATATAAAAAAAAAAACACAAAAATAAAAAAAATCCGTTTTCCCCTGTTGCCGTTGATTGATTTTCATTGTAAATTTGGTTTTATTTTAACAAACGTTTAATATTTTATAGTGTGTTTTTTTCTAAGTACCTCAGATTTTTCATGCTACTAGTTGGTTTCCTGTTGCCGTTCACTAGGAGAGTGATAGTATTTGCATTGCAACATGCAATAAAGGTTACAGATGGAGGCAAAAAGACAAAAAAATAAAACCATTCAAGATGCGCCGTCATGCCATCAAATAGTACTACGCTTTCTAGAAGGTGGCGACGTCGTCCCATTTCTTCTCAACCCCAACATGACATTATTATTAACATCCATCGTTAGTTTCGTATATAAACAAGATCCTCTTTAGCCGTGGTTTTTCATACGACTTTTTTACGCGCTTCCGGAGCGACTTTTTACGCGTCGTCTCGTCTTCCAAGAGCCAAGTGAGAGCGTAGCGCTAGACGGCAAAATTGTTTGTGTACTAGGTGCAGTTGATTTTAAAAACATTTCTCTTACCCCACACGTTGGCGACTGGCCATGGTTTGTACTTTCGTTTGGAGGAAGTTTTCGAGAGTTTTGTACCGATACACGAGGAACTGCATCGAAGCGAAGCACAGCGTGTACGCGATACGGAAACGGAGCGCAAAAGATCGCTCTAAGGACCACAGGCTCTTAGCCGGCCTGCGGCCAACGGTGGCGCTGGGAAACTGATAGCTTACGGGAAGAGCCTTGGATACGGAAAGACGGCCGTTCCTCACTCCACCGAATGGGAAGATAATGGGGGTGGAATCGCTCTTTTCTTTCGGTCGCTTTCTTTCTTCCCTTTCACCGATCCATTTGTACGTGTGCGAGGAAAGCACAGTTATTGCTTGCCAATCTTTCCCCGGTGGCTCATTCGAAGCACCGGCACTAGTGGCGTGCATTGCCATCATCATCTTCTTCGAAAAAAGACCCACACCGACCGAAAAGGCACTCGAAAAACTCGTCCCTGCCGCCGGTCCTCCACTGGTCCCGGTCCGGTAATCGTTTCGTAGCGTCGAGCGATCGTTTCGGTCGGTCTCGTTTCTTGTGTCGCTACGTAGAGCCACCACCGCCACCGATTTTTGATGCCTTCATTGGCCCGGGTGCGGTGCGCATGGTGTGTTCTAGGCACGGTGCCGGAAGGCGGATACCTTCACGCGGATCCTACGAGTTTTCCATTTCAAATGTCCTCCTTAAACATTATGCCTTCTCGCAGTAGCCGCAGCCGTGTGCGGCCGGGAACGCGCGTTTTACCTCCGGCAGCATATTGTCTTTGCCAGTTGGCATAAAATGAATACAATTTGAATAAATGTAGCTACGAGGCAGCGCCGTCCGTATTAGCCGATCCGAAAACCCGAAACCGTACCCATCAAAACCCGCACGTCATTACGCCGGATGGATATTTCCCGTGCAGCTGGCAGGGCGCATGGCAGACAATTTTCAACTCCATCTTTTAACGGTGCCTAATGGACAATTATGCCACATGTGTGTGCGTGTGTATGTGTGTGGTAGTGAGAGCAGCTTGCAGCTGAATTCAAAGTGAATTGATTTTAATTTTCTCTTAAATGGGCGCTAGTTCGTAAATGGGTGCTCATAAAACTGGGCTCAGCATTCGTAACGGTGTGTGTGTGTGTAATAGTGAGGCTGTATGTGCAAAAGCCTGAAAAAAGGGAAAAATGGAAAAATTAAGTAATCGTTTATAGCATCCATATCCTTCGTTTGTTCTACTTCCTGTTTTACATCCATTATACAACTATGGTGGCCGAATGAGGAAAACAAAAACCGTACTCTTGAGTTGTTTTATCGTGGAAAATGTGAAGCTACAAACAAATTTGCACTGTTATGTGTTTGATTCGAATATAAGTAATTATTGTTTGCTTCTTAGTTGATAAATTTATTTTGTGCGGTATTTGACATTTGATAAAATATACAAATTATTTAAAAAATTTACCATTCAAAATTCTTTTCATTAAAGTCTTTTAACATATTATTTGCATATTT
>JXXA01009725.1:0-15854 GCA_000956255.1 Anopheles punctulatus | reverse complement strand
TACGTGCCCGCCAGCTTCAGTCGGGGTTGGAAAGTTTCGAAGGTGGAGTTTCGTCGTGCGTCGGAGAATAGCAATTAAGCCCAGACCATGGGGCTGAGGTTGCGACTTTCTAATTAACCTTCAATTTCGCTCCCGGGATGTTACACCGGTTCGTGTTCGGGTCGGCGGGTGGGTGGGATTTTCCGTGTGCGTCGGTGTAACTGCGGAACATACGGTAGCCATGCAGTTTGTAAAGGGTGATAAATCTTGTCCTCGCTAAGCTTTACGAGCTTCAGGGCATTTAAATGGGCTTGTGTTTAATTGGGGCGTGTTGGGGAGAGGCGTTCGTTTTCTTTGGAAACTGCTGCTGGCGGTGATGCGTAGTTTGATCTAGGAAGGGGGTGAGTGTGTGATTTAACGCTCCCGAGCAGCCACTTGTTCATTTTACGTAGTAAATATCAGAATGTTCTTTATCATTTATTTATTTATTGACAGACGGCATCGGAATGCTTTTCATATATGTAGCTAATGAATTTCCTCTTTTCTGGGGTTGCTTTCAGATTGCTGGTGGAAAAGGCAAGCATTTAACCCGCAGTCACGCGATGCGTGAGTCAACCTCCCCGCCCCGAACGCCAACGCCACGATCGCCATCCGATACGCACAGCAGCAATCCAGTCAGCAATGCCGGCGGTGGCGGTGCGGGTGGAATAATCAACGCGACGACCACTGCCAACACCGCCATCACCACCGCCATCCCCATCCCGGTCGCTGCCAGCAATGGCAGTAGCAACGCGCTCAGCAATGGTCCCCTCAGTCAGCCGGAGCGATCCGACACCATCAACGACGGTGAATCGCACACCAAACACAACAGTTCCGGTCCGGGCGGCGGTGGTGGTGGAGGTACGGGCAGTGGCAACAGCTCACCCAACATCGTCCTGTTTGGAGAAGATCATCATCATCATCAGCAGCAGCAGCAGCGTGGCGGTAAAAGCCAGCTAGATTTAGACTTCCCGAAGCTGACACCTCCAAAGACGGTCTTCAATCCGAACGCCGGAAGCAATCATCACGCAGCGCAGCAGAAAGCGAACAGTGCGAAAAGCAATGGTAACGGCGGCCACAGCAAGCTCGGTGAGCCGGATAAACCGAACTCGCCGACGACGGCCACAGCAACGATCTCAGTAGCGACCGCCAATGGTACGACGAAGCAGACGCCGGCAACGGCACTGGACGTGACGAGCGCTGGTGTCGCCGGCACCGACACACCGGACGGTGCAACGATCCGTGGACAGCCGAGTCCGTCCAGCCACAATCTCGCCCCGGTTTCCGTGTCGGCCAGTGTGTCCGACGACGGGGTAGCCACGAACGACACCGGTACGACACTGTCAACGCACGCATCGCCGGTACCGTCACCGGCAAACAGCAACTATTGTGATAACGACCACCACGGTCGCCACGGGCAGTACCAGCACCAGCAGCAGCACCAGCAGCAGCACCAGCACCAGCATCAGCATCAGGTGAACTTTAGTGCCGGCAGCGACGGCATGGCATCGAACGCGGACGGTCCGATCAATATACAGTTCTCGCACGACACGGAAACCCGCTACATCCAGTGCGACAGTCCTACTGATAGCCTTATGAGAAGTGGAGGTGGCAACGCCGCCTCATCCGCAGCCCATGGAAGCGGCGGAGGGGGAGGTGGTGGTGGTAGTAGCGGTGGCAAGAAACGAAGTGGCGCTTCCGGCAAGGGTGGTGGTAAGGCGGCACGGTTGAAAAATCTCAGCGGTGGATCCTCCTCCAGCGTGGATGGCGGTGGCGGAGGAGGTGGTGGTGGCGGTGGCGGCGGCGGGGGTGGTGGTGGCGGTGGGATGTCTTCATTTATGTCGCGCGACAGCCTGTGCGATCCGTTCACCGACCAGAGCGGGGTGAATCTGTTGCAGTTCTTCAAGGAAACGCTGAACAAAAACTTCAAGGACCGCAACATGCTGATGAAGATCGAGAAGGAGCTGCTGTCGCTGGCGATGGACCGGAGCCGCAGCCAGATGAAGTTTCCGCCCATGTCTTCCTACAACCGGATGCTGATCCACCGGGTCGCGGCGTACTTCGGCATGGAGCACAACGTGGACGCGACGCAGCAGTGCGTGATTGCGGAGGTGACGCCCGCCACCCGCATCCCGGACATACGGTTCAAGAATCTCATCTCGGACAGCTTCTCGGAGGAGCCGCGCAAGTCGATCCTGAAGCGGGACACGCACAGCTTCGACGAGTACCATCGGTTCGGTGGAGGTGGCGGTGGCGGTGGGGCCGGAGGAGGTGGATCCGGGAGCGGTTTGCTGCACTGTCCCGACCGGGGCATGCTCGATCGGAAGGCGAAAAGTTTCGAGGAGCGCGAGGAGGAGTACGAGAAGAGCAAGCGGAGACTTTTCAAAAACCGCGAGGTAAGCTTGCCTGCCGCCGCATGCTGTGGTGTGCTGGGTGTGTTGGGAAAGCCCTACCGGTCGGGTGTTTCAAGTCCCGATGAGCGTTAGTTCAATCGTTTTACAGGACAGGAACGATTTAACTAGTCACAGAGTACTTTTTTTTTGTTACTTTCGCGAGTCGTTTGATTCCCTTTCACACGCGGAGTGAGTTATTAGTCACCATGTGAATTCGAATCCCAAAGGAGTGAGTTAGAGAGGGAACGGTATGCGAACTTCTTTCTCACTGTTCAGTTCACACACCCACTTATTTGGGATTTGAAACCGTAACCAATTTGGTAACTCATGCAGCGAGCGAGTGAAATCAAACCGATTCCTACAATAATTACTCAAAAGTTCAACTCTTAATACGCTTGGTCATAGTTTTTACCTGCATTTGGTTCTCATCTCACTTGTGAAAGCGTGAAATCGTGTGTTCTTCAGCGTACGCTTACTATATTTTTTTTTCGTTTTTTTCTACTATTTTTTTTCTTTTATCTTCTATCATCCTTTCCGTCCCCGGCCTTCACGTCCCATACCATAAGGGCTTTCAGCACGATTCCGAGTCCGATCAGTGGCAGTGGATATCGACCGATGGTGGTGGCGTTGCTGGTGGCGGCGCCGGTCCCGGTGCGACGTTGGTTGACCTGCATGTCACCCGGCACCAGCAGAAGCTGCACAACAGTCGCCTGCTGAAAGTACAATCAGTGGTACGAGGGGCGAGACCCGTCAGTTGGGCTATAAAAAACCAACATACGAAATTTGATACATTTTTCGCTTGCTGCTGCTTGCATGCAGTAATAATCACACGTTCCATTTCTTCCGTTTTGTTTCAGTCAATTGAGGGACGATCGGACGAACGGCCGTGCGTTTCGAAGTCGCACAGCTTCGGCGGCTACGGAGGTTCGTCCCAGAACGCATCGTTGCTGCGGGGCGATTCGATAACGTCGACCAAAAGTGCCGGTGCGCGGCTGTTCACGAAGCAGGACTCGAACGCCAGCACCAACACGCCCTGGAGGTTGTCCCCGTCGAGCAGTGGGTGAGTGGTTTGGTTACATTCCTCGTGGTCACAATGCTCGGGATGTTCGGCGGAAGATATTGGAAGTAGTTAGTTGTTGATTGGATGGGGTTGCGACTAAACTTTCCATTTAGGCCATGTTGGAGCTATTGCGAAAGTTGGCCAACTACTGCTAGACTTCCAAATAGCTTCCGCTCGCTCCTAATGCATCCGGTAATCTTCCGGATCGAGCGATGAGTAACGATTGCCTTCAAACGCAGGTCGTACCTTACTTCCAGCTACAAAACGCAATCGATCCGTTCCGATTCGGTAACACCTTCCCCGACCGGCTATGGCAGTGGCGATCACACACCGGAACCGTGCGTTCCCTCACCGTCGACCGCGTGCGGCGTAATGTGGGCCGTCACCGACATGGCGAGCGTACCGAAAGGCAGCGTCCTGATAGACCCCCAAACGTTCCAGCCCATCGTCAATCAAGACGGGTAAGTTGTGTGTACGATCAGAGACTAAGAGCGGGAGCTGAACTAACTGCATCGTTTTCCCACCAGATCGCTGTACCATTTCGATCCATCCAATCTACCGCCGACGGCCGGTGGCGGTCCTTGGCCGGGCAGTGGCAAAATGACGAAGCGAAAGTTTGAGAAACAAAAATCGTTCAACAGCAAACACAATCTCAACAGTAGCAGCTCGCTGGAAAGTTCGGTCGATGGGCCGCCGGTGGGCAAGACGGTCGACTGCGGACAGCAGACGACGATCCCGGCCGTGATGGATCCCGGTCCGGGGACAATCACGACCATCATGACGGTTGCGACAACAACAACGACGACGCCGACCACCATTGCGGAGGAGGTGGTGAACGAACTCGGATGCTACGATGTCAGCGGTAGCACCGCTGGTCTGAAACTGCTGAACATTAAGGATAGCACGGATATGGATGGTAAGAAGCAGGCGCGTTTCTAGTTGTTGCTCGTGTTTTTGTATTGAAAAGTAAATTTTCATTTCGCAGAAAACTCAAGCCTGTGCGAAGAAATCTCACAAACGACAAACGAGCTTGGCGGATTGAAGTTGCAGAAACATCAAGCCACTAGTCCGATGCTACAGGCGAGCGAGTTGCAGCCAATCGACATGAACGAAGTGCGTGTGAAAAGCCCCTCAAACATGCTCCATTGTGCGTGTTTCTAGTGACGCCTGATTCTTTTCGTTTTAGATTCAATACGGTCCTAATCCAAGCGAGAACGGAACGCTTGCCCATACTGCCAACACCGCGACCCTGCTGGACGATGAACGATCACTGGTGGAGGAGGTGGTGGTGGTGGACTCGAATGCGGGCGAGCCGGACGATCTTGGCGTGTCGCTCAATGACGATGCGATCGACAAATCGGAGCAGCACAATCCGGCACTAGGTGCTGCTGTACAATTGTTGCACGTACACGATCCTGTCAGTAGTAGCAGCACGCTGGACGCGGGCGACGACGACGAGGAGGATCGCAGCGAGACTCCGACCGACGGTGGGCCGGAGGAGACGGACAAGAAGAATGACATGGTGAAGGTGGCGAACGTGGTGCAGACGGTCGTGCCACTAACGAGCTATGCGAGCGCTTCGGACACGCCGAACGGTGCTAGTAGTGTCGGCGCTGGTGGTGGTGGTGGCAGCGGCGCAAGTAGTGGAGGTGTGAGTGCGTACACCGTGACGTACGATGGTGGAGGTGGAGGTCATCCGGGAGCGACCGTGTACGCAACGGGTACACCGGGGCTGTCAACAACGACATATCAGACTGCGGTAAGAAGCGCATCGTGTGGTGTATGCGTTTCGCAAGACTAACACGTACACTTTTGCTGCTCTTTTCCTGCAGCCCGACGGTGCCATATACGCGGTACCATCGTCGCTGGTCTACACATATCCCACGGCAATGGATCCGTCGGAGATGTCCGGCGGGTACTTCCTGCCGCTGTACGATCCACAGCAGCAGCGCGACGCAAGCCTCTGCTCAACGCCCGGCGCTTCGATCTATTCGACACCGGCCGGCGCTACGTCCACGGTGCTGCACCCGATCGCGTACACGCAGAGCGCGGCGGCCGCGGCAGCAGCAGCTGCGGCGGCTTATACCGGCGCACCGCTGTACCAGAATCCGGTCATGTACTCGTCCGATCAGTTCCCGGCGGCGCAGGCAGCTGCTGCAGCTGCGGGCGGCGGCCGCGGCAGCCGGCCAGCTGTCCCAGTACCCCATAAGCTATCCGATCGGTATAGGATATCCGTTCAATGGTAAGGAATGCAATGCTTCTAGAAGAGTTTTAAAGATAAGTGGTAAAATTGATGATTTTAAAGAATTTTAAAGCAAATTGACTCAACATTTATGATGTTCAAAATTAATCTTTTGGCGCGAATTAAATTTATTACATTTTTTCATTGATTTTTCATTATTTAAAAACAAATATCTTTTGCGAAATTGGTGCGATGGTGGTTTATTTATTTGTTTATCTATTTACTTATTCATTCATGAAGAACGTTCTGTCCGTATTGTCGCCAAATTGGTTACGTTCGTGTAAATATTCTTTTCTTTTGCAGGTGCTACGTACCAAAACTACTGGAATCAACCAATCACTTACTACGTTCCTCAGACGCCCGTCCCGTCGACGGTTGGCGGTGCGTCGATTCAGATGCTGCCCGCAGCGATACCGCAAACGCCGACGAACGGTGGAATTATTACGACCACGGCCGCCGTGCCGGCCGCTTCAACGCCGGGCACGACCAGCGGTTCGTCCGGTGGATCGATCGCCGGCAAGCGCAACACAACGCCCCCGAACGGTGGTCAGTCGCAGCAGGGTGGTGGCGCCACGCACAGCGCGTCCGTCACGCCCGTACCGATATCGCCGTTCGCCACCAATATTCCCGTACCACTGCCCGATGCGTCAACGGCGGCCACCGGTGCCCCGATGTACGCCGCCTTCCCGCAGCCACTCTACCACAACATGCTTCCATTCGCCAGTCCGATGGCGACGCATCCACATCCGGCGGCTGCCGCCACCACGGGCACGCTGGTACCGACAGCCGCATCATTCCATCCGCATCCGTCAGCCGGTGGTGCTGGTGTTGGTGGAAGTGTCCCGCATCATCACCATCCGAGCGTTCACCATCCCGTCCCCTCTTCCGGCGGCGCTGGAGCAGGAGCGCACAATGATGCGTCGACGGGTATGGCGAGTGGTGGCAGTGGTGGACATCAGCCGCATCACACACACCACCATCACCCCAGCCAGCAGCAACACCACCACACGCAGCAGCAAGCGGGCGGTGGACACTATTCCAGCGTGAACGGTGGGGGCAACAGTAGCAGCAGCAGCAGCAGCAGCAACAGCAGCCACAGCGGTGGCAACCACAGCAACAACAGTGCGACGAACGCACCGACGCCTCAGTCGACGCCGAGCACTCCCCTCTCGCTGCCAATGTCGCTTCCGCCGCATCACGTGAGCCAGAAAGGCATGCCACTCTTTCCCACGCCCCCGATGATGCCGTCAAACGTGGGGGGCGGTGGTGCGGGAGGATATGGTGGCGGTCACGCCACACACCACTACGCCACGATGGAAGACCGCAAGGGCAACGGTGGCAACGGTGGGGGCTACCAGGGCAAACCGAGACTGTCGAATGCGGCGTCGAGCGGATCGAACGGTGGTGGTGGCTCTTCGAGCTACTTCAACTACAACGCGTCCACCAACGGCCGACAGATGACGCCGAATGGGGGTGGTGGTGGTGGTGGTGGTAGCGCTGGCAGCTACCATCCGGCAGGTGCTGGCCTGAAGGGAGGCTACGCGGCGGGAAGCAATACAGGGAGCAATGGTCCGCTGATTTTGGGCCCACCGCCAACGGGCGGCAAAAGCAACCCGCGGCACGACGGTACCGGCAGTTCGTCGAACAAACCGCCACTAATACCGACGCTGCCGAATATGGTGGTGGCCGGGGGTGTGAGCGCGGCACCGAACGTCTCCTCGACCGGCGGCACGCCCGGTGGTGGTATGCCGGGCGACAAAACGCGCCTCAATCGCTCCTCGAAACCACCCAATCTCGATCTGAAGCGCAGCTACAGCAACACGAACAGCTACAGCATGGTGCACAGTCGCAACACGCCCAGCACGAACTCGAACGAGAGCAACGGCTCGCCGAACAGTATTACGTCTTCGTCCGTGCACGAGCACGGAGCCTCGGTGCACCCGGCCGGCAGTGGTGGAAACCATCACCCGATGCCACCACCGCACCATCACCCGTCGACGCCAACATCGCACCATCACGGTGGCCATCCGGTGGTGTCGGCGGGCGGTGCAGGACAGGGTCCGGCACAGCACGGTGGACTACACCACCACCATCACTCGGGGGGACACCCGCCGCAACACACGCAACAACATCACGCACATCATGGAGGAAGCGGACCGATGGCACCCGGTGCCGGTGGACAGCAGCATGGCGGGGGAGGAGCCACCACGCACTACTACCACGCGGGCCCCGGCGGTCAAGCGATGGCGGGTAGTGGAGGTGGCGGTCCCCAGCAGCACACTGGCCAGTCATCGTACTACGCGGGAAGCAACGGTCCACCGCAGCAGCGTGGTGGCAGCGTCGGAAGCAATGGTGGTGGTGGTGGGGGCGGTTCCGGAGCGGGTGGAAATGGTGGTGCGCATGGTTCGGGCCATCCGCACGCCATGCCCACGGCCGTCATGCACAACTCGGCCGTTGCAGCGGCGGCAGCCGCCGCCGCCGTCGAACCCTACCATCAGCAGCTGATACCGATCAATGCGGCGACCGGCATGTCATACGTCAAAATTGGACAGGCGTACTTTGTAAGTAAAAACGAGCCGCATGAGCCGCGAAACCGAGGATCAGTAATGGAGGTATTGTTTCGGTTTACTTTGTCTTAGCCCTCGCTAGCGTTGCCGCAAAGCCGTCGATCTCCTCCCAGTGAAATACGTCCCATTGCTGGTGTTTACCCAACAATGAACATGGTGATGCCAGGTAAGGCGTATTGTATATTAGAAGATCTATACGAGATTATTTGCGCTATTGCATCCCATTCTCATAGCCAGGAATGATTGAAATCGGGAATTGAAATTTAGAATAATCATTCTGAATTTTTTAAGTTCATGAATAAAGTATCGTAAAATCCAAGCCTGAAAATTTTTTCTTGATACAAGGTTTTCATCATTAATCATCAATTTATCAATCTGAATGTTCGACAAAGGTGAAGCACAAAACACGGCAATTGGTGAATATATACTTTCACCAATTCTCTTGAATCTCACCATTACCATGAATCAATAATTTAAAATAATTCGCCATGCATTGCCAAGGAAACTGAATGCAAATGAAAGATTTTTTAAAACAAAATCTCGTCGAAGATTCTAACTAGTACTAGACTAGTAAATAAAAATTACCCTGTACTTAAGATGGCCTAGCAGCATTTCGACAGCAGCACTGTCTTCATCGAATTAGCACACCAGTTTCTTATACCTTTTCTCTTTTGTAACGCTTTTAGCATCCCGACAATTCACACCACGACCGCAGCACAGTGGCGGCTACAGCAGCACCAAAGCGACGAAATCGCTCCGATAAGGTAGCACGGAGAAAGGGAAGCCGAAACTCTCACACACGACAAGACGAATCATTAGTGACGGAGAATCTTAACCCATACCGGTGCGCATACACAGACATAACCATAAACTGGGCAAACCCGACGTAGAGTAAACGGAAACGTAGTAGTGCAAAAGCATAAACACATAGCTAACAAACCATACAAACTAAAACTTACTCTTAGTGGGTATAATGTGATCTGGGCTGATCAGAGATCGGCCGCCGTTTCGGATGCGGAGGCGAACAACTAGTTACTCACTCACAGCGCCTCCACGTGCGGCGAACCATCCTTAATCCGTGATCCGAATGCAAAAGTGCGCTGTTACGTGCAGGTGAAGGTGGGTTTTAAATGTGCAAGTGAGAGAAACACGGAAAGCCAGCGAAAGCAACAAGGGGGGGTGACAATTAGAAAGACAAGCTAGTAGTCGTTAAGAGTGGCAAAATGTGACAGCGTGAGTGAGTGAACGTGACGTTTGTTTAGAACGATACATATTATGGCATACGTACTACTTCTCCCTCCCTGGTTCAAGATGCGTTGCTTTACGAAGAGTTCCCCGGCAAAAAAGGCAATAACAGGACGATATACGTCAACAAAACGTTTACCAATGAAATATGAAATATGTGCACGTTTCCGAAACGCTACAAGCCACAAGTTTTGTTGTGCCGTTTATGCAACAACATGTGTAAACTTAGTTACTGAGCATGAGACACACGCGCATAAGCTGAGCGTGTGTATCATTCTGGCACATACAGGCAGGACCAACAAAAACAACTACATGAATAGGGCCAGAGCAGGGTATCACGCTAGTATGTGATACGAACGAATGGCATGTCGGTGCGTCGTGCCCAAAACACGTCCAAAGATGGCGACTACATACTTAACTACTATAGGCAGAATCGCTATATTAACTATTAGAGTGTTACGATGCAAATCGGTGCCGGAGAAGGTGGCTAGGGCTATGAATTGTGAATCACGTCCAGGCGCAATTCATAATGAGAGCGTGCAAGATCTAAAGTGTTTGCATACAAGCGCAAACAGAGGTGTACGTCAGAGGAAGAGGTTGGTGTATGCCGCTAGAAAAAGCACCCGCTTGGACATGCAGTTCCGTTGTTGCTAGTGGAGGCGCAAATCATTCTTTCAATTGGTCAGCAAACCCCACAGCAATACGATGAAAAAGACAACCACACAGAAGGCAGGACTACCCAATCCGAAGAGTCGCTTAATCGACAAGGTTCGACAAGCCGAGTTTTATAATTCGATAAAAGACACCCTCCCGAAATGAAATCAATAGAAACCAAATTGCGCCGAAGCAGTTGTTGTGTGATGAAAAAAAACCGATTGAGTTATTGCTTCTTAGAAATGTGTGATCGATAACCAAAAAGAAATATTAATAATATTAAACTAAACCATACCGAACTACACACATACACAGGTGGTGCTGTTTGAGAGTTGTGTAGGAGAAAGCGTAAACTATGTTGCCGGTTTATCAGTTGCCATAAGTAGTGCGAAGTAAATGAAACGAAAGCGGACTAGCGTGCGAGATGTAGGTAAGCAGCAACGGCAGCGGTATTATTTACTTGCCAACGAACTAACATGGAAACGAGAAAGGAAATGATGGAATAAGATACACAGATAGAAGCATTAAAGTAATAACAATCAGCAGAAAAAAAACCCAACAGATTTATTATATTTAAACAGCAAGAGTAACCCAGAAACACACATACTAATCCGAATGCGAAACGGTTAAATAATATAGTGAAAACAGTAGTGAAACAATCCCAAACAAATAACGGAAAACAAACACACAGCAGGCGAGCATGCAAGCGATGCCAACCAGCGATAGCTTGTGTTAAAGCCAGACGTTATCTCACATCCCACTGGGTGCTAGTTTTGGAATCATTTCTTCCTTTCGAGAACAATCCGAAGATGTAGTTTTTTTTTCGTTCGTTGCTGCTTGTACCATGGCTGGATCGTAAGTAGTAGAGCTACCTTCCGTTCCGATGTATGCACTAAATTATCGTCTATGCGATTCACGATGTGTTAAGCACAAAGTGACATGCCAAACTTCAGCAGTGTCAACGTTCTAGTCACACAAAAACTCTGAGTCCTGGTGATATTGTTTACCGTACATACCGTGCATCATTTAAAATGATTGTTTCTCATGGGCGGCGCTGTATACCAGTGAGCGTGCCGGAAAAAAAACCATCCGTGCTGATTCGTTACGACAGCATCAAGTTGCATAATCTTATTTCACACCCTTAGTTTCGCGGTGTGTGAGTGTAGCACAAGGAGAAATAAACAGGAAAAATCCTACAATAAATGTTATGCGGTCTAGCAGGTTCCGGAAGACAGAGGACCGGACAAAGCCATAACCAAAGCATTAAAGCACCAACACGTTTATGCCACTATCATCTAAGGCAAAAAAAAAACTAGAGAAAAAATAGCCGGAAATAATTTGCATTATTTTACTTCCGAGACTTTCAATGCGACCGTGTGCCCTTAATGCGAAAAGAACGGTAACGTAAGTGACAAAACATAAATATTACAAACAAAAACGAGGAAAGCAGATAAAAACATCCAAAACCAAACGCTACAAAGTGATGCCGCGCGCTGATCGGAACGAGAATTGAGTGAACGAGTTAAACTAGCAAGCACACAGGACAGACACAGACGACATGCAGACACAAACAAGGAACAGTTGATTAAATGTGTTATTATATATATGAAAGAATGTATTTATTTTAATTTATATACACAGAGACAAGCGGTGAGAATGTGAACAAAAGCAACAAAAGCGCAAGTTATGCAGATGCAAGGAAACGAAGTGATTAAAACGAAAAACAAGTGTGCAAGAATAAGAGAGAGTGTGGCTGATGCAAGCTCTATACAGAAAAAAAAACAAATCGAAAGGGATTCAATACTGGAAGTGGACAAAAAAGAGTGAAATGACAAAAAAACCAGTAAAACAACTGATAAAACCAACAAAAGAGTAACACTTATATTAAGAGAAAAAGAAAAAAAACACAAGCGAAACTGCTGCAGTAACTGCTGAATGAAACCGTTTCCATGCGAAAAGAAAATGGAGCAAACCAAAAAAAAAAGTAAAGTAGAAAAATTCAAACGTTAGTGCGTTATTTTTGAAAGTATATTGAGAAACCGGAGAGTCGTCCTGCGGCGACGAGAAGAGTGTGCGGCGAAGTCTTTCCGAACAAGTTAGGTACGTTGTACTTAATGCGTATTGGTTGTGTAATATTCCATCAAAGTTTTTCCGAACTTGCGTTAAACAGCTTATACTTTCTACGATGTTTTGTTCCTGCCTTCGGTGTTTATAAGAGTGCGAAGAAGTACCTATTCGCGTAAATAGGTGATAGCGATTGGTTTGATCTGATTGTTCCCTCGCACCTTGTTGATGGATTTCTGGTGCTACGGACTGTTGGTGTTTCGCTTGTGCATGGAGTTCGGAACCGGTAACTGTTGGCTTCAGGTTCCACCCTGCACGCTGCGCAATTGGAAAGGCAAACCGGTTAGGCAACCGTTTGAGATTAATGGCGATATCAACTATCTGCGCTACGATACCGCTGTCTACACACCGTTCAGCGGCTTCAGTACCTCGCGCGTAAAGCTGGAGCTGCTAAAAGCGTACGTGTTGTACGGCAATCGGCAACTGACGATCATCGTCTACTGCTGGAACGGAACCGTCGATCAAGGACTCACGGATCTGCTGCCAACCGATCCGGAATCGGTGCGTTTGTTCAACATGTGGAGCAACTGTCGGACGGCGTCGTACAGAGTGCAGTACAATAAGGACCGCAACATCCTCTACCTGATGGGTAGCTTGGCCCTGGAAAACGGTAGAAAGAGCGAGATGTTCCTGGCGTTGAATCAGTGGCAGGACGATGATATACAGAAAATGGACAAACAGTTCAATACCAGCCATTTGTTCCGTCTTAACTTAGGGGAAGGGTGTGCAATGCGAACGCAATTGACCGTCCACTTTGACTTCCCGAGAAGCGGCTCGTGGTCTCTGTTCAGTTCGCAGTGGATCATTCTCTTTGTAATTACTCGCTTCCTGTTTTCAACACAGATTGGCGTGTCTCAAACGATTTGTCCTTGGTTTTAAGTGAACGTATAAATAAAATTGTTTAGCTTTGTTGGTTTTCTGCCGACATAAGCTATCGAAGTAAATGAACGAATGCCTGGGTTGTAATCATGTAATAATCCGTATGTTAAAACATAACCAAAAGAGGAGATCAGCTTGTATTTAAAGATAAGACTAAAAGACTGCAAGTCCCAACAAAGTTTCTGTAATAAACGAATTTAGAATCCGAATCCAAACCGTCTAATATCCAACACAGTGGTTGGGGTCCAAATAAAGATCGCTTGTTCCAAGGTTAACTTTACCAAGGAACAGCAAAGTGATGTCAGTTATTTTATATTTCGGTTTAAGTTTTTGTAACTTTAGTGTCGATTTTTTATATTTTTAGTATTAAAGTGTCATCAATTACAGTGTAGTGACATCAATTTTCAATATTTTCTTATCCACCAATATTATGTGTCCTGGATGAGGATTCTTCTTTTTAAAACGAATGTCCTACGTGGCCATGCGGCCAAGTTGTTATACTTAGGCTGAGACGGTTCAAATTGTCCTGATATTAATTACAAGTTCTGTCCTTTGAAAGACCTTCGGCACTAGACCAGCGGGTCTTGCAGGGCTCTTGTTCATATGATCGGATATTGATGTGAACGTTTTGGATGTTTCCAAGTGTCTAGACTACAATTTACGTTTAGCAATGTCTGGAAAATAAAATTTTAGCTAATCGCACAGTTTTAGCTTGCTTGCTCAATATCCAAACTTCGTTTGCTTGAGAGCAAAGAATGTCGTAATGAGCAAAGGTGCTGTCTACATTTCGTATTATGGTGCAATATAAGCGTTTGTGGCAAAGCTATGCCTATAAAAACCCACCTACTGTTATCTTCTCACATTAAAAGTCCTTCGAGCGGCAATGGCGCAAGTACGTCAGGCAGTACTTTGCATGAGGCTTATCTTACTTTATCTCCACTTTCATTCCGGTAGCGGCATGAACATTCAAAACTTGTGCACTGTGAGTCAAAGCCCATCGTGCGTCTTTCACACCTTCAAGGGGAAACCCATCAGGCAGCGGTTCGATGTCGATGGTCAGCTAACTTATCTACGCTACCCGCGGCCAAACTACAACCCGCTGAATGCGTTCAATCCTGCTTCGCATGCGCGAAATTGTGTTAAAGCCCGTGTTTCGTACGACCACGGTCGGCTCAACATTAGCATCTACTGCAAAGACGATACCGCCTCGCTGCCATCGTACAACGAATCGCTTCCAACCGATCCGGATCTTCTGCGGTTGGCCAACGTGTGGAAAAACTGTCGCAGAACGAAGTACGTAATGCACTACGATCGGAAGCAGTCGGTGCTGTACCTCACGGCCGGCGTATGCCGACAGAATAATTGGGTCAGTGAAGTATTTCTGTCGATAAATCAGTGGACTACGACTTACATACGTACCTACGATGAATACTACGACTATGATTACTACCTAGAGTTCAATGACAGCTGTAGTTGCGTGCAGCCGCCAGCGCGACTGTTTGTCATGTATGGTTCTTCGAACAGCCGTACGAACGTTCTGGGCGGTTTGTGGTGCACTAGTTTTCTTGCTGCCACGCTCTTTGCACTGCATGTTACAACATAAATAAAACTTTCAATTCGAATTCAATCGAATTTATTTTTTGAATTACTATTTTGATCAATTAATGAAATCGGCTTCTTTTGTAGGAACAGATATAGAGGGCGCATCTGAATAAACAATATATCTCTTAGGCTACAACATACACCTTTTGGACTGGCACGGCAAGCCAAGAACGACCATCTATAACCCAAGAATTCGTAATGCACTTTCGGCAGCAAAACGCGATCTTCACACCGTTTTGAACGTTCAACTCGCTCGGCTTAAAGTCATGGTGCGTGAATGTGTTCCTGCACTTCGACGGAACACAGCTCGATATTTTTAACGATATTTTAATTTATATTTATGCTTCCACCAGTTGTATGTTCTATGACTATGTTATGACACTATTCGGTTGAACAACGCATTTTAGAGTAAGGAAACTCTCTAATTCTGAGATCTTTGTTACATTTCGTTTTTTTCCTTGAGAAACAATTCTGTAGCGTCAATTTTTATTATTTAAACCATGTTACGATCTTCATTTAATGTACAAAAAAAAAAATCGGTAATATTTTTGTTATCAGTCTTTGAAGCCGCTTAGACTCCCCAAAGCCCATGAAGAAAATTCTCGACAAAAGTTGGCCGTAATATCTATAGAAGCAAACGTCCACACAAGCATTCAAGAAAACCTTGTCCACTAAAGTGCTTAGTTTTATTTGTGGTTTTTCTCGCCCGCTACTTTCGGCCGACACTGATGGCTTGTTTTTTTCAATACATATTAATAGCAAAAAATACATTTAGAAGAAACGAAAGAGTCGTTTATCAAAACACAGAAGTTACAATAAACATTTCATTTTAGGCTAGATTCAATTAGGACTTCATTATCAAGATGCTTTTAACAACCGTTCATGATATGTTCTAATTCCTTCATTAATCGTTTTTATAACTCATTTTCCGATGAGTCTGATTACATTATTACGTTAGTGATTAAAGTAAAGAAATACGATTAAAAAATTGTAAAGAAATAAAATAAAGATATGTAAGGATGAGGATATCAATCACAACATCTTTGTTACTAACGAATAATATAATTTGC
>JXXA01009724.1:0-14900 GCA_000956255.1 Anopheles punctulatus | reverse complement strand
GTTTTTTCTGTTGGTCAATGAAACAGCTACGGCAGTACCAGCAGCAACAGCAGCAGCTACAATGCTCGATGTGTTCGCGCGTTGCTGGGGAGACGAGCGCTACCGTCCCTTTACACCCGATACAACCACACTAACCAGGAGGTGGAAAATGGGGAATCTCTGGTGGGAATCGAAATAAACAGGCCCGAAGTGGTGTGTTTTTTTCCCAGCCCGGAGTGGCGGGATTTTCATCATTTCCATATTTTTGTATCACCTCGCCTAGCCTTGCGGGTTGGTGGTGGGTGGTCGATGTCGTGCGTTCTGACCACCAACCACGGTACCGTCGAGCCATGCCTTACATACATTTTTCGTTAATTTCCCATCTGTGCTGTATGGTCATAACTTTTAATTCTTGTGGCATAACATTTCCATACCGCTCGTCTCCGTGCTTTACCGCACGGTGGAGGAAAAGCGGTGTGGAGGGCATCGTTAATATTCATAAACACATGTCGCACTGGTTGTGGTGACCTTGACATCAAATGCCCGTCTGGTGTGGGAATGGGGAAAATGCGAAATGCCAACGCACGACAGGGGAAGGGAAGTTTTTCAACACAACGGAGGTGTTTCCATCTAGCACGGGCAGTTGGGTTAGCGAGAGAGAGGGAGGATATGCATCGTCGCCTTGAAGAAGGCACATGGTCGATGGAGTCCAAGTCTTCTAAGACGTCTTAATTCTTCGCCGCGCGTCAAATCGCCCAGTCATGGTGTTCGGGGCAGGGAGAGAAAATCATAACTGGTTGAAAGAAAATCAACTTATACCCCGGATGACTGGACGGAACTCGGTCCCAACAACAGTGGAGCCTAACTTCCTTAAAAACTACTTCCTACTCCTCCACCCCGCCGTGGAGGCGGTGATTTTATAACCGATTTAGAATACGGTACAGTCATTCGAGCGGAGGGAGGAGGGTTAGGATGCGCTCCTGGACGGGAATTTGCTGACTGTAGTATGTTGAACGAATTAATTTAACGCATGGCCAATCATCCATGATGCTGTTTTGATTGGCATCATGTGTGCTTGTGTTTGTGTGTTTGTGTATTAATGCTCGGAAGTGGTCGCCCACAATCTATTGAGGGTTTTGATTGGGGTTGCACTGTAGTAGATGTAGTAGCCGGGTTGATGTCGGTGACGAGGTAATTTAAATATCTTTCCCATTTTCAGGTAGATGCTGCTCTTTCTCGACATCACAATTTTATGTTCGAACGCAGCGGTGACGAAGTGGATATCAAGTTTCTTGATCGAAGCATGCCAAACGGCGGACAGGGTTTTCAAACATGTGAAGTGCGAGCTACGGTCAGTAATTTCGGCGAATCCATGTGTATTCCTACAAGTGCAATCGTAAGCGAAAGTAGATTAGCCGTTGAATTCTCATAAATATCTAATTGCGTCCAATTATTTGATACATATTCTCTCTCTCTCTCTCTCTCTCTCTTCCTCTCTCACTCCCCCACCCTCCCCTTCCAGATATGATGTTTGATTCGGGTAAGGATTTAAACTGTATCTTCTGCATGAATCAACAACCTCCGGCAAACCCGCTTCACTCGAATATTAGCCGTACCAGGTCCCGTGTGTCGGCTCGAGTCGTTCGCCGAGTGGCCATGCCGGTAGTGGTGCCTTTGAAGATCATAGCCGCAGGACGGAATAAATTGCCATATACATATCCCAGAGCTTTTAAGGAAAGCCCGGTGTCCTGGTATCTCCCGGCCTGCGTGCCTGTCTCTTGTACCCTCCCTAGCACACCTTGTCCGTACGGAAGCCTTCGGAGATTCCACCACCACTTTATGGGTGGCTACCAAATACAGCAGCGTGGGCTTGCGGCTGGGTGGGACGAGTTTTCGGTACCATTGTTTCGCCATCCGTTCTCCAGGGGCTCTTTGGAAGGCCCCGGGTCGCGCGTGCAACGGCTACAAACCGGGCAGGGGGTTTGTATCGACGGTAAACAAAATCCTTTTGTCCCTGAAGTGATTCAAAGTCAATTTACACATCTATTATTCAGCACGGAACGTCGGCATACCTGTGAACCAGCATTCAGGATGAATCATTTATGTATTTTGCTCACCCGCTGCCCGGCTGGCAACGTTGCGCTTCGGCGGCCGTTCGGGTGCACGAGTAATTGGCCTGCGGGCTGCGGGAAGATAACCCACCATCCCGGCAAAGGCATGGTCAAAACAAAAACGGGATAAATTTGAGCAGCCCTTGGTTGGCCGGCCAATGGCAATGGCAATATTGTTTAGCACCATAAATGTCATGTTGTTGTTGTGTTGTCGGTTTTCCGAAACGTAGCCCAGCTCAGATCCATGTTTTGTTACCGCATTGTTTTTTGCTACTGCCGTTACAGAACTGTTCTTAGGCACAAACTGTTCCCAGTGCCGAAGGTGTTGTTAACGAATTGTTGTTGTATCGAAGTGCTGTACGTGCGAGACAAGCACAACACAATAGCCAAAAAATATGACTAATCGCTTCAATTCTACCGAGCAGTGTTGCTGTTTGCCCACTTGCTCCCATTACGTACCACACGCCTGAGTACGATGTGTAAACTTACATGGCTTTGATGTTCCGAAATGGAGATTGAAATAAAATCCACTCCTGCTGAAATGTTTCGTACGGTGCCTCCCGGGAGCTGCTCGAAGCGAGCTTGATGTAGTGTGTGTAATTGTAGATGTTAATTTTCTTAATGGTGCGCCATCCGGCTGTTCGGTTTATTTTACGAAGAATTGAAAACTTTCGTCCGAATTTTGGATGCTGCCAGTCCGGGTGGAAAAAAGAACCACAAATGCGAAACATCGGTCACATCGGTTGCGGCGGTGGTGATCGGCAGTGCAGTAATGGTGTGCAAATAAAGTGTGTTTGCATTTTCTGGCCCTGGGGAAGAAGGGCCAAGGTCTCATTTGCTCCCGGGGTTTGACCCGGTGGTGTGCCTTCGAAATCGAAAACGTCGTCGTGTTCGGCTTCAGGGAAGCGCTTCAGCAACCGCAAACGGAGATGAGTGTGTGGGAACCGTCAGAGTGGCAGAATAAATGCCAGCCACCGTGACTGGTAGGGCGGACTGGTTGCCTCTAAGCCAATTTATAATTTTAAAGTTTTCCAGAGCCATATAATGCGAAAAGTCGCTGGTGGGTGTAGCGAAAACGAAAAGGAAGGAAGCGTAGCCCCAAAACACTGCATTCCCCAAAGTGGAAAGATATAATTTTTCAACCTTCACCAAGTTTGACCTGACTTTTTACGCGTCAGCCAGCCCTCGGGCAGGGCAGGTGGCTCTCCGTTTGGCCCGTTGATGGAATGGAGGCGCCCGGTGCATGGTTCAAAGGATGGTGCAATGTTGGGTGCAGTTTGCGTTTCATTGAATGAGATTCCGGTATGGCGCTTTTTTGTGCTACTGCTGTTGCTACTGCTGCTACTGCTGTTGCTGTTTCCGCTCTCGACGAGGAGCACGATGCTCGATTCCGTTTGGCCATTGCCGGTTTATCGCCTTCGATTTTTTGTTCCCTCCTATGGTGCAGCCGAGCGGTGTCGGCGGCCAAGAACTGCTGGTACAAAGTGCGATGGAGAATTTCCTGCGCGTTCCGGGCAGCAGCGTCTGGGAAAAATGGCGTTTCTTATGGTGCGCCTTTCTTGCCATTTAGACACTCGGTGAGAGGGACAGAGTGCAAGGGAGAGAGATAGACACAGGAAATGGAACAGATGGCTCTCGATTAAAATGAAACGATATTTTGTGTGTGTATGTGTGTGAATGTATGTGCTTTTAAAACCGTGGGCTGCAAACTAGACGAAAGCTGTTGTCAAAATATATATTTATAAGTATTTCTGTGCAGCTCACCCGCCCGCACGCGGCTCCGAGCTGCTGCTGTAGCTGGAAGCAAAACGATTTTGTGGAAAAATGAGTCTCGTCCACATTTTAAGCGACCTGGAAAGTGCAGGGCTGAAAAAGTTTCGCTCGACACAAAAAGAGAGAAGGAAAACGCCAACACCACTGACGGTGTACCCATAGTAGAACGCATTGACACCAGGAGGAGAGAGATAGAGAGAGAAAGAGGAAGAGAGGGAGAGAGTGTATGTGTGTTTGTGTGTTTGTGTGGCACACTAAAGGTGCCCGGTGTTCGAGGGACGAGTGGACGAATGAAAAATGTTCGCCAAAAGCTCGCCGGCAAAAGGGCAAGCATAATTTAATTTTCATACTTTCTGCGCGACGCCCGACACGAGTGACAGTGACTTTCGGTCGGTACAGCAGCGAAACTTCCCACTGTTTCGGTGCATTCCGTGTAGCGATGAAACGAGCATAAATTTAACTTAGTTTACTGCAACTAGTTTCCGCCGCGTTCACTGCTAATGACACAGAAAGGTTCCTCCGATCCTCTCACGGGTGGTTTATTACGAAGAAAGCCAGAGCAAGGGAGAAGAACAAAGTCGGCAGTCTGCTCGGCGGATGGGAACAAAGGAGAGGACGCCGCCTGGCGCTGTGACGATTGCGTTTCCAAACCCCCCTCCCTCTCGTGCCGCTTCGGGACCGCTGCAGTCTGCATTGATTGGCAAGAAGCCGGCAAAGTTGTATTTTAATTCGCAAAAAGCAGCACATTTGCGGTAAAATTTTACCTCGTAATTGCTTAATCTAAAGTTAAGTGAATAGCACTCAGCATTCTGCTGCTGCTTTGCCGCGTTGGGCGACGGGTATGAAAAAAAGAGCAAGCGCATAAATCGTGGGAATGGTTGGGTTGGGTTAAAATGCAAAACTTTCCACAAACTACAAGGAATGTTGCCGTTTTTTCTCCCTACTTTTTTCACCGTGACGATGATAAAAATCGTCGAAAACAATGCACTCGCTCCGGTGGTTTTGTTGGCGCTTGGCTGCTGAGTGATGACGATGGCTTCACGTAGCAACATACCGGTCCAAGCAACCGCTGGAGTTTTACGCTTTATGGTGTGCGAGTGTGCTTTTCTTCTTTCCAGTCTTGGTCCTTCTCGAAACGGGCCGGGCTTGCCATAGTTGTGGAAGAAAGGAATTCGAAGTCGGAGCATTTGTAGTTTGTGGCTTTCATTTGCTTAATAACGTCCAATGGAGACCCGTCCAATTTCTTCTCATCGGCCCACCGACGGACACATTGATCAGAAGTTGTGTGCCGGTACCGTTGCATGGTTGGTTGCTATGATTAGGAAAAAGTAGCCATAGCGACCGGTAGCAAAGTAGCAAAACAAGATTAGTAAAGTGAGTGTGAGTGGGAATAGTTATGGAAATAAAACAGTTTGCCGTAAGTCGATTAGAGCACGGAACTGGCTAGAAGATCTGCGTGCGATTTTCTGGTTCTGGGTTTTTTGGGCGGACCCGGTTAGCCTGACTTCATCAATTGACGTCTCTCCACGCGCCCCTTTGTGCTTTTCGCCTCCCATCGCAACTAATTAATGCATGGCATGGCCGGCACAATGTTGTTGTTAGGGCAATGTGGCCCGAAGACGAAACCATTAGAAAGGATTAAGCGGTAATGCAGATGAATTTGAAGCACATTCGGGTCAAAGTTTTCGCTTTCCCGGTTTACCTCCCCGACCCGCACCCGGAGGCTTTGATTGATTCACGGGAAGGTCGGTCGGGAGGGCATTGAAAAACAAGCAGCAAAAAAAAAGAATAACAGAAGCTGAGCTTATCCGGCTGGGGTGGCGCGTGATGAAAAAAGTTTCCCAAGCCCAACTGGACGGAGACCCGCCGACCCCCGGGTTTGTCGTGTGACGTGGGATTAGTAAAAACAATGTTTTACACTCACCGTTCGCGTTCGTCGAGTACACTACAACGCAGCGGTGAGTGAACAAAACGCAGCTAAACATACAAACCACCAACCCAAGCAGAGAAAGTGAACGAGCGAGGCAAAAGAATAAGCTCTGGCCGCGCGAGTTGACAGGCGACCGGGGTAAAAGCCGACCAGCGTGTGCGCCATCGCCACCACCGTCACCGTCGGTCAGAAAGCTTTGCCCGCTTGTTTCAATATTTGCTTTTCCACTTTCCACTCGTGCGCCGATGGGGCCGGTTTTTCGCGGACCGAAACCACTCGACCGGCTCGTCGTTGGGGTTTCTTATTATGTTTGGGTTCCCGTACCCACCTTTTCTTAAACTCACTCTCCTTCTCTCTCTCTCTCTCTCTCTCTCTCTCTCTTTCTTTCGTGCTCCTTCTCTCAGGCATGGTAAAGTTGCGTGCTTTTACTTCGAAAAATGGGTGCAAGTCGACAAAATGGTTAATTTATTAACAAGCCAAAGATAGAATTACCCACCTTGTTTTCTTTACGCGCCAACGCGTGGGTGCCGTCGGCGGTGCGGTTAGGCCGCAACTTGAATTGGCAGATGAAGTAAAATTAAAAATTAATAGGTAGACTTTTGTACCTCCCGAGTACCAGGGGTGAAAAATGGGAACGGAAAAGGGACCCAGACCCGTTGCGGTCTGGTTTGCGGTGGTTGTTGTTGTTGGTGTGCGTGTGTGCGTGTGTTTTTTCTACTCTGTGCGTGGTATTTTAATTTTTGACCGTGTTTGAACACTCTCCCGATGGAGGAGAGCCTAGCCCGCGGGTATCCGAACGTCATGCAGGCAAATTTGGAACCCATTTTGCTGGGACTGAAACTGATGGAGACTTAGTTGCGTTGATGAAGACACGCCGGTTTGGATGCAAATTTGTGCAAATCGGGTCATCGTTTACATGCTACGTAAGGTACTGTTTTCTTGCAGTACTTGCAAACTTGCTGTTTTCTTTCAGAGTGCTGGCAGAGATGTAATAAAACTATACGATAGTTAAACTTTACATGAGAATCGTCCTTCTATCAATCATTCCTCACATACGACAGCTTCCGTTGAAGTACAAATCCGTTGAAACACTATCGTTCAGTTGTTTGGTTGAAAATAAATAAATAAAAAAAAAATCCTCTAGAATGCTCTCTCCTTGGCGCACCGATAAAAATCTATTCCCCGAACGGTGTTCCACCGGGAGGAATTGCTGCCATTAAGCTGGGTTGTGGGTGTTGGGTTTTGTGCTTCGATTTTCCTCAATCAACTCGCTGATTATGTACATATCGCTGTCGTTGGGTGATGTTTGGCTATCGTTTAGGTGGTTAAATAAAACTCCGTTCGTCCTTCGTCGTTTTCCATCTCTCTTGCTCTCTCTCTCTCTCTCTCTCTCTCTCGCTCTCTCTGTTTTTTCTCGTTTTGTATCTGTGAGTGTGTGTTTTTTGTTCGATTACACTTCGGATGAGATTGGATGTTCGGGTTGTAGAGTGTGTTTGAGCAGCCTCTTTCGCTCTCCCCCCTGCTACCTCCCTCATCTCGCTCTCCACACCTTTGTGCCACTGTGATCGAATCGGTAATAGATGGAGCCACCACCGGCGCCAAGGATGGCACAACGAAAGAGTAACGCAATTCCTTACGATAGGGATGATGTTCCCAACTGCTACGATGGTGCCGGTTTTGCTGTGCGATTGTCGGAAGGAATGACGCCGGGCGCTCGGAGACTTGTAATGGTATCGAGCGCACTCCGTACCCCGTTCCCATCGCCGAAAGGGACCGCTAAATGGTAGCGGTGAAAACGGAACGATCAAAGCGGATATCGTGAAGCATAAATAGAGCAAATATTATTTCCATTTTAAACGAGAACCGCCGGAGACCGGTATTGGATACGTACGGACACACGTGAGGGAAATGCTCGCTCTACAGAAAGCATATTTTCTTTTCGGAGCTACGAAGTGCCGGATCGCCGACGCCTCACGCCCACCCTCGTGTGGCGCATCGCACTGTAATATCTGCGAACGATGGAGGATATTCGGGTGCATTTTATTCTGCGACGTGATTGATGGCTTCATTCGGATGTAAAAATCTAAAATAAGATGCTTTTGGGTGAACAGAAAAAAGAGCTCGAATAAAAAGCTCTCACCACCTTTCGCCCCAACCGCAATGGAATGTACACCGCAAGCCGTCGTTCTATCCTGTGTGCGCCTGATCGTCCGAAAACGTGCGAAACTTGTCGGGGATGCGTGTCGGGGAATAATGCTTCCATCGACACGTGTATCACGGGTCAGTCGAGCGGAGGAGGCCAAAGTCCTTTGGTTGGAACCTGTCTGGAATTCCTATAGCCGCCGTTGGCGTTGCCCTTTTGAATGATCGCAACACATTCGTGGGTTGTTGCGCCCGCGAATGCCCTACTTTGCCATTTCTTCACCGCCTCTAATCCAATTGCAACGTTGTGTGTAATTGAAATATTTCTCGTGCAATTTTTCATCACTGCCCACTCGGCCACGAACGCTGGTGGATGAAGCATTTTATTTTTATTGCTTTTAAGCTAAGTCTGCGTGAGTACAATCGCTGTTAAATAGCTGGCAACCGCTCTCGTGCCAGAGCGTATAATCACAGATCATTATCGAGCCAGCAATAGCCTGAAAATAAATGCTTTAAAGCTAGGGGACGAAACCAATAATGAAAAAAAAACCTACACATGAAGGAAGTTTTACATCCAGTAGCGGTGGAATTGTACTCAAAATCACTGGCTACTGGCCTCCATTTTTCGTGCGTAAAATCCACATGAAGCCACATACATGCATCGCTTCTTTGCGCTGTAGGGCCTAAGCACGCACATGCCCCGGGTTATTGGGTGTGTACGCAACCGAAAGCGGAAATCAATAGTTTACGTACTTCCGCCAAAATTGCTCGCATTCCGGCGTACGTGCCAAGCCAGGCTTCCTCCCTGATGAAGGGGGTTGATTTTCATTTTTATGCCAGTTTTATGCATACGGATGAGGGTGTGCAGGCTACAGGTTTTGTAGCCAATTTTCCGACCAGTGAAAAAGCGCAACATAAATGAAACAGTCGGCATTCGGGTCTTAATAATGTGTAAGGTATAAATATTTCGATTTTGTGGTTATTGGCGCTCGAATGAAATGCGGAAAGATTTTTATGAAGGTGTGAAGGTTCCTGCGGGGGTCTCGAAGAGTCGCGGGAAGCCGCAGCAACGATGCGGTGTTGAATTGAAACGATTGATTTTCCATTTAACCCTGTGTGTGATCGCGTGGACTGGGCGCCTCTCTCAATCCTTCCTGCCATGGCGAGCGAAACGCCACGATACAGGATGCGTATTTTACGGCTTTTCACGCCGGGGAAGATGTGAAAGTGAGAAGCTTAAAGTTTAATAGAATACGCCACAACACATTTTCTTCTCTGGGGCGCGAAAAGATACCCGCATAGCGTCAGAAAATGGTAGAAAATCTAACAAAAAAAAAAAGAAATACAAACGTTGGAGAAGATTGTGCGGACCGCTATTTACGTCGCTGGTAAATTCCATCATCATCATCATCAGCATCATCATCGGCATCGTCATTGTCGGAGTCATGGGTTTCGCGCTTGAAAATTGGTGGTTACGTCACGGAATCATACACGGTGTTTGTTTCGCCCTTCAAGCGTAAAATGAGAAGCTTAGGGCCATTGTGGCTTGCTCGCGTGAAAAGAAGAACCCGGACGCGGCCGCACGAGAGCCGGAGGTGGTGGTTGAAAATGATAAATTATGCTCCGCGCCTTTTGAGAGGTCTTATCATCGCCATGATGATGATGATGATGACGGTGGTGATCATCGTGCTTAGTTTTCGCAGAGGGTGGATGAGTTTTTCGGTCTCGTAAAGCGGATGAATTGAGCGGTTTTATTGGAAAGAGTTGGAACCGGCTCGTCGGTTTGTGCCTGTGTGTGCGGGGTTGGATCATAATCACTGCAGTTGGAAAATCGCGTGGCAACCTCAATTCATGATATTTTTATCGCTATCACGTTCGCGAAGGCTGGTGGCTGGGGATGGGAGCTCGTTGTTTTGGTGTGTACCAGTAAATTGAGCTGTAACGTGAGAGACTAGTGTTTTACTAGCGCCGAAAGCATACGAACGGTTTAGGATTGATTAGTTTGTATGATGAAAAGCATTCACACATAGCTAAGTGTTTTGTTGGTTTGGAATGAACTTCAAATTTGAGAGTTTTATTAGAAGTAATGATGTGATCTACAATTTCATTAACTGTTCTGATAAAAGCTGAGTTCGTAACGAGCAAGGGAAAGGGTTTTTTTCTGTTTTGCGAAATGGTTGCTAAAGAAGCAGTTTTTAAGCAAACAGATTGTTTGAAAAATACTCTTAAAATATTGTACACTCTTCAAAAGAATCAATTTTCATCGAGCTGACTAGCTCCGATGGATCTGCAGCGTTTTTTGTAACATACAAAGCAGCTGAAACGAGATTGGCACGGTTCGCAGCACAACGTTTAATTGATACGAATAACTGGACGATTTCGGCTCACCCAAAGAGGCTCACATGGACCATCGGGCTCAGCTCCGTTGATCGGTCGCAGTTGCAGTGGCCGTACGTTAGTGGAAAATAGAAATAGTTACATTCGGAAAAGGATTAGCACGGTGTTGAAAGATCCCTGACACGACTGGAATTAGTTGCGCCGAATCGGGAGCTGGCTCGTGCGAAGATCAGCCCGCCATCTCTTTGTTGGCAAGTGATGCTTACAGCCCCTACAAAAAAAACACTCCCCCTCGAGCGGACTGCACTGAACCCTCCAACTAAATGGATGCACAAAAAAAAAAATAAATAAATAAAAATAAAAATACAGGAACAAACTCAAAACGAGCAGAAAACCACCGACCCTAACGAACCAACGGTGGATCTTTTACATGCCATCGAACGTTGTTAGTCCTGAGGGCAGCGAACGGAGCGTCGTGCGTGAAAAGCGGATAAACATTCTAAACAACAAAACCCATCGTAGCAAGCGACGACGTAGACACATTTACGGTTAACGCTCCGTTTGCGTGGCATTACGCGTTCGATTGTTCTCGCTCCTGCTCGCGCTGCTAAGGGGACACTTTGTCGCGGCACTCGTCTGCTCGTCGGCAACGCACGACACACGGCGGTCGCGAGGTTAAAATGAACAGTTCCAATGATCCGGCACTAAGCTTGGGAACGTAGTGGCCAACGCATTCCTAGGGCTTCCATGTGTCGCAAGGTGCATTTATGCACCTCGTCGCTATCGCGTCGCTGCTCGTGTTTTGTGTTTGCGTTAAACCCCCGCCTTGATATATGTATACGCACGCTTCCGGAAACGGTTGTTGGGTTGCAAAAGAGGAGGACGAACAAAATAAAAAAAAACAAACACAAAACAACAACGAACTGCACCGGCGTGAATGCGTTGGAGCCGCGGAGCAATAGCAGTGAGCTTATATGTTTTAAACGGTGACACTGACGACAACAACGTGCACAACATCATGCACCAAAAAGCAAGAGAGAGAGAGAGAGAGAAAGATCGAAGCTGCCGCAACAACGGTAGCATCATTATCACCGGCAACAACCGGGACACAACCGCATTGGCGTTGGAGTGGCATAGGGAATGCAGCCCAGGGCAGGCGCAAGGTGGATTAGCAATAAATCAACCGAAGCCAATGACGACAACGATATGGTTTGAATGGTTCTACTTCCGACATTTGGCATCATTCTTAGGATTATGGCCCGCTCTGTGTCGGTCGGGCGGTCGTAGATGCAGCAATGTCCGTGCATCCCTGCTCACCATCGGCCGGGGATCGACATCGGCGGGGAGGTTTTATAGTAAATAAATTTCTAACAAAAACAAAAAAAAACTCTGAAAACAAGACACGCGAGAGCCTTCATAAACACAAAACCAAACACCGAGAAAAACGAATCGGATAGAGAGTAGGAAAGAGTGAGACAGAGAGAGAGAGAGAGAAGGATAAAAATAACATGAAACATACATATCCGTGTGTTCGTACACATCCTGCTCATGGCTGCGATGTTTCCCGTTCCGAGAAGCGCACCACCGAACCGGAGACCGGTCGAAAATGGATGTGGAATGTTCATTTATCTCATTTCAATATGGTCGAGCGCTATGCGAGCGGCCTGAAGCGGCCCGAAACTGAGCTTCGATATCATGATAACACTAGCTGACTTTGTCAGTTCCTATGACGGGTTTCATAATGAATGCCAATAATCTCGATGTTTATTAAGAACATTTGAGCACCGACATAGAATTGTTTCAATACCTTCCATCAGTCAGGCACACCTTTCAGTCAATTGGGCAAGAAATCCACCGATTTGAATGGCACATTTTTCGGTGCCAATGAACGCTTTATTAGAGTGGGTTTAACGTAAGCCAACTATTTTAAAGTGCCAAAAACAGGTGTCAGCTGACCCCAAGAGTAGATAGTCGCGTGAAAAACAATTTCCTCGCTGCTAGTGCCGAGCACGAACGTGTGCACTTCTGCGTGTGTGAATCCTTGTGAAGCAAATTAATTTATGATGAATAACACATTGCACCGCATATTACCGTGTCTGGCTGGAAAGGGACAGGTGGAGGGATGCGTTGTTCGACGATCCACAGGAAATTGCACCGCGCGACACGTGTAAAATGTGTGTCAAAGCATTGTTTTCTCTCATCCGCTTCGCTGGCGATTTTTTGTTCTTCTCGTTCGTGTGGAGGTCGACATTTTTAATAATCCTCTTCCCCCCACGACCAGCCCCACTGCCTCTCACCATCGGGACAGAGAGAGGGAGTGAGAGAGAGTGAGAGAGAGAGAGAGTAAGAGAGAGTGGCACTTGTGGAGCTGGCGTAGCTCGATATTATTGAATATTTAAAATTCATTAATCGATCGTTTATTGGCGATCCGTGTTTCACAGCACGGAGGGATGAAATGCGCGGCCATTCATTCGACCCGGTTCGCGTTGCACCGGACGACGTGTCAAACCGAGGGAGAATCTTCTCCTGCCGTGTGCTCTTGTCAGTGCAGCATCGGTAAGAGCCGGTGAATATATACGGTGGCTTCAAGCTGCAAACCGTTGCGGCTACTCGGAAGAACAGTTGAATAAATATTTGAAGCAAAACAGAATCCCGGCTGGCGGGGGTATCTGAGCGGGCCCAGTCAGTCGCACCGGCACCGGTTGCGACCGGTGTGTGTCTATTTGGGTGGGTATTGTTTATGCAGGTCGTGGTGAATTTATAATACACACCCGCGCGCATTCTCTTGCCGGTGGAGTGGGGTGGTTGGGACCCTCGCGGCGAGAATCGACGACTGGCGCTCGGCAGTGGGCCGAAGCGGAAAACAGAAGAAGAAAACAAATTCCCCATTGGAAGACGTCTTCCACGAACGGCTGCACGACGACCGCTTCGGCTTATTCCGGCCATTGCAGTGAGGCCGCGACCCCGGGAGCCTTAATCCTTCTGGCCAATTCAACCGGCAAGGGAGTGGATGTGTTTGGAGCAGTTTTAAATTGCAATGTCAGAAATCACGGTCCACCTCTACTCGCCCCACGGCCAGTGGTGGCGTTTTGATTCCCGGGGAAACTTATTTATGAATTTAATATATTGTCAGTGCCACTTCTGGGTGCATAAATCAGGAAACTTGTTCCGTGCACGAAATTCAAATGCAGCTCCCTTCTAACCCCGCCTCCGCCCACTTTTTTGCGCTATAATTTATACACGCTTATTGCGCAATCTGTAAAGGTATTTCCTCTGAATTATGAAAACCAGTTTTCCCTGTGTGTGTGTGTGTGTGCGCGCACGGTGTGTAAAAACGCTGCCAACGGGGGAAAGCGCCTCAGGAATGTGTCTCAGGAATTTGGTGGGTATTGGAACGGAGAGAGTGGGCTGGGGGTGGGGTGGGGGTGAGCTTGCGAAAGTTAGCCCCGAAAATCTCGACCCTAACATCCCCGCATCCCACGTGCAACAGAGGGGTTTTCCTCCGATAGTCGTGGTAACGACGTTGCACGTGATGCATGTGCTTTGCGGTGGAGGTGGTGGGGTTGGTGGGGTTTGTGGGTTAGTACTTCACCGTTGGGTCTGAGCACCGATCGCCCAGAAGGTCCCGATGAAAATGCAGACAATGGTCGGTGGTGGTGGTGGAGGGCAGGAGAAGAATCAGGAGGCGCGGGGACGGTGTGCAAGAAACCATTACATCGCTTATGTATGGTTACGTTCGGAGGAGAGCACATAATCTCGATTTCGTGTGCGCTTCTGGGATTCTAAATGCAACGCCGGAAATCAAAAGCATTCCCTTTTGGTCACACGGCATCACCACCACCACCCCAAATCCCGCCACCCCAAGCCGCCAAGATCGAGCGTGTGGTTTAATTTTTCCGTTATGACGGTTCTGGGATGGTTCGGTGGAGTAAAAATTTTACTTCTATTGAATTTAATATTACGAACATATGAACCGCCCACCATGGCTGTGAGCCGGTGCGTTGTGGTGGGCACTCGGGTGCTGCGCTCTCAGCGCGGCCGCGCGCCAAGCAAAGTGAGTTATTGCATTACAAATTTAATATTGTGTGTTGGTGCGGTGGCGGTTCCCCGGGTCGGTCTGCGTTCTCGGGTCGGTTGGCCATCTCGAAGGGCTTCGCAAACGCGCGGTACAAATCAGGCGAGCCGTGCCCGCTGTGTTGTGAAAATGTTCTGCTAACGATCATTTGAATGGTCCGGAGCTGTTTACGGTTGGCAGGTTGGTTGGGATTTTATTTTCTTTTCTTTTTTCTCGTTTTTCGATGCGGTGTTTTTTTTTTTGCAGAGGCGTGTACTCTGACATTTCCGCAGGGAAGCGAACACACGGGCAGCGCATTTCGGAGGCATCTTTCCGTGGAATAATTCTGTGCGAAAGCTCGTACCCTGCTTCTGCTGCTGAATTGCAATGAGTTCCGGTGCCTTGTGACCTCATGATGCAATCAGTAGAAAATCGATCGTGCGCGGGTTATGATCGAAAACCATGACGCAAAAGCGCTTGGCAGTTGCATCTTAAGGTGCGTTTTTTCTCATTTTTATAGTCGTCCTACACACACACACACACACACACACACACACACACACACACACACAAA
>JXXA01009716.1:0-39702 GCA_000956255.1 Anopheles punctulatus | reverse complement strand
AAACTAATATCCTAATGGCAGCCAATGTATGGGGATAAGATCATACAATCGCCGCATTAGGATAGAAGGAGACGGCTCCCAGCTGATAACGATAAAAAGCGGACAAACATGGCTGCTGGCAAAATTTGGTCACTCAATTTCATTTGGAAACGCCCCTACGATAGATTTGATTATGAGTGCGGTAAGTATGTGCCAGTGCAACCTTCTCAGCTTCATGTTCTCCTGTTTCAAGCGAGAGAAAACACGACGAAATAGTGAATTATTCTGGATTAATTTTGCGCTGGGAGATGAGATCGCGAGTGACCGATCATCTGCGCCGAGAAAGAGACAGCTACAGCTGAGCGCCGGTGCGTAATTGAGCGCGCCATTACCGCTTTATTCGTATCGTTCTTATCAGTGAGCGCTTGAGTGACAGCTTCATCTGCGCTCCCTCTACCTGGTAATCATGCTCCCCTGGTGCGGCAACTGGTGGAATTTGAAAACTAATTTGAGGAGACGACGCAGCGGATTTCTTTCGGTTCGGGCGGACACCACGGTCGAAGAAAAAAAAAGGATTTTACAATTTTAATGCAAATTTAATGATTTGAAAGATGGTGTTTTTATTCACGAACGTGTATAACACTTTACGCTTGTTTTGTTTGTGTAAAATACATGTATTGGATCTTATTTTTCTTCGTATAGTACGGTTTCCGGTGCTCATCGCTTTCTTTAACTATATTTTCCTTCACAATTTTCGCTACGAGAATGACGGATCGATTTCTAATGTACGCGAAACGGTGCCGGTTCATCCACCTGACATCATCTGGTGCTAATGTTTGGCTTCCTTCCAGTCGCATCCAGTCTGCTCGGAAGATCTTCCCTCCATCGTTTTCTCCGATATGGATCGGTCCCTGGGGAACGACTTAAAACAATCAGCAGCCGCATGCATAGTGGAAGTCCGGAGCCGCTGAATCGTTGATATCGTGATAAGCCGCGCCAGACGACCGACCCCATTACTGCTTTCTGTGAACGAAAGAAAAGAAACACGGGTAAAGATAAGCGAAACCGTTTCGAAACAAAGCACTCCCTGTGGCACGACATTATTTCTATGTGGAAATGAAAATAATTCTTGCGATTCCTTCGCTCAGCAGCTCACCAAAGGCAAGGCCATAAATTCCAGCAAAAGGATAGGTATTTTCAAGCGAGAACCAACAACAAAAAAAGTGAAACCACCCGCCTACTATTCAAGCGTTTAGCACGCATTACCACCTCTGGCCAGCTTCCGGTGGTCACCCAAAACCCGGTGGCTAATAATAATGGTCTCGTTAACAAATTAATTATCTCGTCCTCGGACACGCCCGACTCCCGGTGACAAACACGAGGGTGTGCGTTGAAAGAAGCCGAACGGCGAAGAAGAAAAGAGTGACGAAAAAAAAACCCATTCATGATTCTCTTTTTTGTTGTGTGTGTGTGTGAATCATTTGACCGTTGATTGTGCGACACACGGGCACATTGTGTTGTCCGCCGGAACGGATGATCCTACGCCCGTAAGTGACCACAAGGTCCTAGCACCAAGGACCGGCCGAGCATACTGCGACCATTGTTTGCTCACCTCATAAGCGCCGCTCGGGACGTAATAATGTACCGGTGGTAGCGTGAAAAAAGCACACACACACACAGCACTCTTTTCCACTTCCGGAGCGATCTCGGCTGTGCGCACACGACGAAAAACGGTCGCAAAAACGCAGCGGGTGGTGCACGGGACGGACTGCGAGCGATGATAATAAAGTCATAAAAATTTCTTTGTTCACACCTTTTTGTGCCCCGAAACGATCCGGCATCCGTGTGCAGCCCCGTGCGGTACATCCGAGTAACGTCCAGTAACGCCTCCGCCGGGACCCGGTGGCAGCCGTTGCCGTTGCCGAACAGAATGGCCATCCTTTGGGCGTGTGGTTTCGTTGACTTTTTCCGTCCTGTTGCATGCATTTTTCGGCCGGCGTGCGTACAGGAAAGTGCAAGTCAGCGCTGGCGCAGCGCTTGATTCGGTTTCGGTTCGGTAAGGATCGACAGCTGCTAGAAAGCTGACCCGGCCGGTCGCGCAGGGGGTGTAACGAGCTGTTAATTGAATCGAATCACGTCCCAATTACTCGCCTCCGGTGTGTTTATTGTTTCCATTTTCTTTTGCCTTTACCGCTCTCTACCCTCTGTTTTGTTGTGTGATTTATTTACTGCTAAAACTGGAGCAAGCAGGCTTTGACATTACAGTGGTTGTGTTAGTTTTTGGCGCCTAATTGTGGTGCCATCAAGTGATCAATTGATCAATAAAACCTCACTTAATTTCAATTTCAAATACGCTTTAAACTAGCAAACATTATTCGCATTTAAACAAAACAATATTTATAATAATTTTTAAATACAATTTTATCATGAAACAACTATCATATCATAAAACTACTCAAATATTTCGCAGCTTAACCACACCACTTCATGGACATTATTCCTTCTTTCAAGCTCGTAATGCATAAATTTAGTAGAAAAAGCTACTTCTCCACCTTTACGCTTGCGTTATAGAAAGCCAACGGTAAGTTTTTACGATGGATGAAGAACGGAAGTAGTCAATAAGCTATCGGCTTTAAACACTGTAAATTTTTGTAATAAATTATCTTCCGAACAACGATCTTCAAACTGTTGTCTTCGTTCAACCCCCTCTCCCAAAAAAAAAAAAAAAAAAACGAGTGCTATTTTTAAATTGCACCACAAAGTGCATTTATTCCTTTCTTCCCCAACTGCTGCCTCGAGAGCGAAAGGAAATAAATAATATTAAATTACCTCACCAAGTGTAGCCGGAGAGTTATGAAATAAAATCCTTTCCCCCATTGTGCACGGTCGCACAGGAAATTGTCATCAAATTATGGTTCCCCTTTTCCCGGTGGCGGTCCTCCGTGCGTTGCTTAATTGCAAGGGTCTTTTTGACGGTCGTTCCGTACGAGCGGGTTAAGGCCCCCGGGAGTCCCATAAATTAGAGCACGAGATAAAATAGTTTCGGTTTTTTTATTTTTATTTGTGAGATTTCATTCCAAAAACGGGCTTTCAGAACCCGATCCCGATCTATTAGATACAAATTTGTCATCCAGTTGTTGATAGTTTGTCACCTTGCGCACACCCGAAGCGCAGGAACCGGGGACGTTACAGAAAACGGGGCAAGCAGGAGAGTGTTAATTGATTTGAATGGTTTGTTTCGGTTTTTTTGCTTCCACAAAAAAGGGATAGCAATTAGTTAGTTGCCTTTTCTTCGATTGTCAATTGAGAAACAGAGGTTTTTGGTTCAAATTTTATTGCGCACTGGCTAAAAGAAACATACAGCAAAAGGATTCCACAAACCCTGCGACACCCTAATGGTGAGGCCGTAAATATGTCTAAATCGAGCACAGATATGAAACTAAAAAGCGATGTTTTAGTTTGAGAGCATTTTCCCCCTTTTTTCGAAGGATCCCCTCAGACCGTGCCGAGCCGCGTTGGAAAGGGGTCGGAAAAATAAATCGCTTTCGAGGTGGTGCCATTTTGATCGCCGTTCAACGGGCGGCAAACATGTGTCAAACGTGGGATCAGGTCGCCAATGGCAACAGCAGGCGTACGTTGCTAAGATCCCGCGAGTCCCGCTTCCTTCGTCAAACCGGAGATGTTTCGTCGAATCGCGCGGTATTGCTCCAAAGGAAAATCGATACGTCGAAAAAACGTTTGCGTTTGTGGTGAGGAAAGAAACAACGAATTGGAGATGGGAAACAATAATGTGGTCCATCAACACGAAAGGCGCTGTTGCAACGTACAATTGATGCACGTATGACAGGTTATTGACAGTGAAGGATTAGATTGTGATGTGCTGCGGCAGGATCGATTGGGTTGCGTTACCGATGACGGTTATACGCTTTCACCGGGCTGGGTGTGGCATTCGTCAATTTCTTGGAATTCGTGCGCGCACGGACGAAAGATACGTGAACTTTCATGCTTAAAGCAACACGTGATATGAATATTTCTTTCATTGAAAACTTCAAAACTTTCAAAACTATAAAAAGCATCGTTGCCGAATTTAATTTATTAAAACGGAAAACATTTTGATTAGCGATGAGCAACTGTTGTCTAAATTTTGAAATTGCTAAACTCCATTCTCCACCGTCTAATGATGATGGCGCGTTAATCGCGACACATAAATTTGGTTTCGAGACGCATGGGAGGCCGGGAAATTCGGGAAGAAACCATAAAGAAAAATCTATCAATTAATCACACCAAAGAGCCGAACGAGATGATCGCAGCGTTGCTCACTTCGAAAACGAAAATAATTCCATCCGAAGCTACCGAAATCGGTATCTCAACTCGGGAACTTTCACAGACGCAGGTTTGTTTCCAAAAAAACAAACCATTTCCATTAAGGTGCACCCAGCGCAGGAGGTTAGAGCGAAGAGGTCACTCTGAACCGTTTTTTACCATTCGTCTAGCAGCGCCCCGGTGTGGCGGTGTGCTATCGTTATTTAAAGTACGATCACAAGGACTCTCGTTCGAGCGCCCTCTTTCTCGCTCGCTTTTTATGCGCTCTATCGGAATGGTAAATAAATAAACAGATTAGAGGCAACCTTGTTTGACAAACCATCATACGTGATCCTACGTTCCCTCCCGGTCGAGGATCAGCAACGAAACGCCCGGTGCCCCGGGGCAAATGGCGGAGTTCTTTTTTTTTTGCATCGTTTTGCCCCTACCACCACACTAACATTCACGATTTAGGGTGGCTTGTTGTTATTTGGGGAAATTTGTGTGTTTTTCTTGGGCCCCGCGGCACCCCCTAGGCGAAGCAAACACGGCAGCTCAATGAACGCACTGCTCATTAAGGCGTTTTACATCTGTTTTACGCTTGTGCCGGTGCGAACGATCGGCTGTGCGATCCTCGTTCGCGGTGCGAGGGTGGAAAAAATATCGAACGAAAGGCCATTAAAAATGTTTGAAAATATCCACTGGTGTTTGGAGATGAGAGAAGGAAATAAAAACAAAACAAAAAAAAATAACATACCCACACACACCTCTCGTTACGGTGGTTTAGGGGGATTTTTTTTTTTGTCGAACAATCTTTACCTCCCGGTAGAAGAAGTGGCGGTGTGATTTATGACTGGCTGAAGATGAGACCTGGCACCGTGATGCAGACGTTTGAAGAAGGAGGGCTTATGATGGGAGGTTTAAGTACATGCTGTGCGATGATGTGCATGCTGCTCCCTACTAATAAGCCACATGGTGTGTGAGCCATTTAGCTCTTTGGGAGAAATAAAATTTGTTTCAGATTTTGTGAGTCTTTTGGAAACGTTTGATTTTGGATATGTTCCATCAGATTCAGGTCAATATGTGAGATGCATGTCATTGGCCAGCGAACAGAGCAATCCTTACCCACACAGGTGACTTTGTAATTAATTCCATTCTGCATACTCTCTTGTTCTGCAAACTGTCTCGCTCTTTCTTCCTCTCTCTCTCTCTCTCTCTCTCTCTTTCTCTCTCTTTCTCTATCTGCTGTTTCCGCATACGCTAAGGACATTCAACTATGGTGAGCAGAAGCTCCGCGGGTCTGTTAGCCAGACGAAAACCAATTTTCGGCTTATCAATTATTCAGCCACCCATCAACTCATCCGTCTCATCCGACTCAACGGCTTGGGACGAAAGCGACGAAACTCGCTGGTGGATGGTGCACTTTTAATTTAAAATTATACTTTCGTTAAAAGCTTTTAGTCATCACAGCAGGCTGTTGTTCCGTTGCCGGGTGGATTAGAGTAGGGATTCGGCTTTTTTTACGTGCTTGACAAAGGAACTCTACGAATTTGGGGATATTTGTGAAAGATAATGGAACAAAGTTATTCAGCTAATATACGTTACACGAGACCTAACTGCCTCACGCACTGCGCTGAAGATTGGGAAATATATTGTGATGAAAATTTGTACTAATACATCAAATATCTGGAGGTGCTTGTTTGTAGTTCAAAATCCCCCAACATATCGAAAATAAACGCATGCAATTAACCGTAATGACTTCACGTCAAAGCATCCAACTACGCCTAAACACCTGAGACGCAAAACGCTGGGAAGAAAGCACAAAAGCGCAAGCAAAATATGAGTGATCGCAGCCGGTTTCATGGCATCCTCTTTCATGTCCTCAATTATCCGGGCCCGTACCTTAGACATCCAGCTATGAAGATGTCAACGTCGAGTTCTTCATGCCGGGAAGGAATCGAGAGCACATCCTCGCGGGGCATCTGGCCCGTGAATGAAGAGAGGACAGCAAGTTGTCAGTCGTTTGTCTTCCTCATTAGTGGCAAGCCTGCGAAGAGAAGTTCAAGAGAGATTGAAGAAGCGTGTTGTTTTATACGCCCGCACGGGAGTAGCTTTCTTTCTCTTGGCACGAACTCACCGTGGACATGATGTTGGATGTGTTTTTGTCTTGTGTTGGGGAGTTATTCCTTACAACGCTGCCGACCGTTGGTGAGGAATGTACTGACTGTCTCTCGTCTCGTGTCAGCAAAGTGCTAAAGTGAAGCCAATGCTTGCTAGATCCACGGATGAGAAGCCTTCTGAAAAGGTGGTATGAAATAAAAAACGGTTAAAAAAGCCGCAGGTTTCTCCCTCAGCAAACAGGTCGATGATTAATTTATGTTGATTTTGCACCGTTTTCCCGGTCCGGCCACGGCTCACGGCGACGTGCCGCTGTGGCTGATGAGAAGCGCGAACCGATCGCGAGCGCGCGTGCTTTATGTGATGGACGAACAGGGTGAGTCCAGTGGATGGATCTCCAATCCATCCATCCATCCATCCATTCCGTTCGCTCGATCACAGACACCATGTGGAAGGGATCTCGTCAAGGCATCACGAACAATTATGCCCGAAGCGCCTGGCGCGCGCGCGTGTTCAGCTTTTTTCTTTCTGAAAGGAAAAGAAAGCAAAAAAAAAATACACACATGAGACTTTAAAACCATGAAACAAGCAAGCAACAAAACACAAAAAAAACTCCATTGGTTATGCATTATCGTAAACTTCTTACGTCGCACCGCGCGCCCGGATTCTAAATTCCGCCTGCGGCAGGATTGATGGTGAGAAACGTACATGGATACATTAATTTCGTTTCGATCTTTTTTTGTTGTTCCTGTGCCGTGTGTACTGGGACGTGATTAGAACTGGGTCCAGCAGTAGGCAACGAGCCCGAGCACACACCTTGGAGCCAAACCGGCTGGCCAGGGCAGAACATTCCTGTCTCAACCTCGGCGTTGGGGAGGGGAGGTTTTGTTTTGATTTTCCACATGCTTGCCCCAGGGCGGGGACACATACACACGTACACTGGTGTACGGGTGGGAATGTTTGAAAAGGAATGACTGATGCGTGCGTGTGTTTGTCTGTTTGTTTGTGTTCCCGGTGTGGAATTCCTTGCTGTCGAGGTGATTAGGCGTCGAAGAAGCGCAATCTTGATCGGTATGCCCCAGCTGTGAAGAGGAGGCTGGCCTTTGGAAGTTTTTAAATAAATCAATACACTTTTGACGTGCGTTTTGTACCGCGGCCTAGCGTTATTGACTGCTGGTCAAGTGGTAATGGGAATGAAGTGACGTGAAATATGAACAAAGCATGTCAAAGCTGGGACAGATGGGAAGGTGAGAAACGTTAGTAGTGAGAAAAATTGCAAAAATGCGCAAGGAGTGCTTTTATTCCTACCTAAAAATTAAACAGAGGAAATATTTGAAACCACTTAACAATCTACAGATTACTGCCAATGACAATTAACCTGAAATCTAATAACCTAGCCAACGGGCATTACAACGAAAGTTCTCTAAATCTTTGTTTTTACTTTACACATTCTAAATTTAGTTTTATTTTATTTTCAATTAGTACTATGATTGTATACCATTCAAAATTAATCAATAATCTGTGTTCCCATATCAATTAAAATTCTCTTCAGTGCGGAACTAATTGAACGCAACGCGATTAAGAAAATTGCAACTCCGACGGACACCGCTTTAGGTGAAACCACTCACGTAAAACCCGAATTACGCATCCGACTAACCCGCGTGACCCCCGGAAGCTGTTTATAATGGCATTACACACACACACACACACACACACACACACACCCTGGACCTCCCCTCGGGCGTGTACCGTTTTCGCGCGCTTATCGCGCTAATTGTATTTCCTCTCTTTTCATGTTCGCCAAAAGACACCAACCCAAAGAAAAACCATTAAATCACTTTTATTGATATTCGATATTCACCTTCGAATATCTATCTGGGTGCACGAACACGCTGAAATGAAAACTGGACAGCCTATCTACGGATGGGTGGTATGCGATTTTTTTCGTTATGTTTATCGTTGCCTCCCCGGAGAGTGAAGGAGAAGCTGGTTAATGGTTGATTATCGCTGTTAAAGGTATTGCATGTAAATAAAAAGCAAAACATACACGCTTCCAAAAAGGTGCCTCCAGTTGCGGGCCAGATCAAAGCGCATCGGGCATGAGAATATGGTGAACTTCGCTTTGGAAGTGGAAGTAGAAGTGCATCGCAAAAAACCATCGCCAAAGATTGACAATTACTGTCAATGTTAACTGTCGGTCCAAGGAGCGTTTTTGTTCTGGAAATTGTGTTCGTTTAACCCTTGAGACTACACCAGGCACAGGTAGAAACGCACGGGAGGGTTAAACATCGCTCCCCACCTTAAATGATGACGACCTTTTCAAAATCAAAGCCTACTTCGATGTGCACTTTCTTGCCCGCCATGGCAAACCCCATTCTGCAGCAGCGAATGGGTTTCTGGTAGCTTATGGTGGGCATAAAACTGTCACCATGTCGTGGCTTAACCGACAAGCTGCATCAAGCCCAAACCACAATGGGCTGTGGTTTTGCATGCAAAGTGCGCCAAAGTGCCGTCATCACCTGGCACACAAACACGTACGACACGTACAAGAAGCTCCGACGTCCGCTGGGTACTGGCAGGTGCGATAAAGTAACAATAAAAATATTAATTAATATGCAAAACAAAGTCGGTTGGACATCTCGGCCGAGGAAGGCTAAATACACCGAGCAGGAAGCAGCAGGATCAAACCGAAAGGTGCAGCAGAAGTCGCGACAATCCGTTCTGCGGTGTCTCGGACGCTCGGAAGTCGGCACACACCGTCCCCAGCTCAGAGCCTAGTGGGTCGTAAAGTGGTGAAACTTATTAGAAAATCGATACGATTCGATCGGGTTCCGTACCGTTTTCGGAAGGAAGCGAGTAAAAGAAACCAGACTGCTGCTGCTGTTGCTGCTGCGTGCGAGGCTTAGGAAGGAAACCACTAGCAAGCGAGCACGCCGAAGGCATTAGGCACGGCGGCAGACGCCTGCCACCGTCGCATGTATCGAGTGACAGTTTTATGCGACATTTCGGCCGGCTTTCGGAACGGCGCCCCGGAAGCCGTTAGGCTAATGTAGGCTTCGCTTTGGCTGCCCGTCCGATCGTTCGCTTGACCTCGGACGGTAGTTACTCCCTGGAGAAGGTCACCTGGATGGTGCACTGTTTACACCGGAAATAGAATCAACGTACGCGAGTAAAAGCCCTTCGTCACGATTTGAAATCAACTGCTATCATGTTAAATTTAAACGTATGTTTCCCGTTTCCGATCGGATATTTAACGATTTTTTAAATTAAAAGATTCGAAAGAAATGTTCAGCTCCCAGTAGGTAGAGAGTCTTTTTACGTGCCTGAGTGGCAGCGTGTGTTGAATGAAAATTCAATTTCCTGTTCCAAGCACACACGAAACGGCACACTGAGTGCTCCGTGATGTCGCTGCGGCATTGGGAAATCCTTCATCACGTGGCACAAATCAAATAACGTTTCCCTGCAATACTCTCCCGGGTTAGTCCGCCGTGCGTCTCACCACACATACTTCTTGACGCTTCAAACATCGAGCATTAAAGACTACAAAACCGGAATCCCCTTGCGAAACTCATTTTGTGTGATCTTTAAAATCTTAACGAAACTTTGCACAACATTTGACTGGGCTTGCTTTTTTGAAGGAAAAAGGTTCACTTTGATATTGTCGATGGTGGCCACGGTATTATTTATTCACCATTAGGAGCCGGTCACGCTTCGGTGCAGAAGATGCGACAGCGGGCGAGAGCCAGCAGTAAACAAGACAGATGCCCGGCTGCGTGTGTTCTTGCTTTTCTTGAGAGCGATGTCTTAATTACCGCGCGATGACATCTTGTGATGACTGTTTGATCGGCACCGCGTCCCCCCGCTTGGTCGTTTCGGTTCCGATGGCCGGAACTGTAATCAAATAAACACCTCCACGGTGGTACAGTTTTCAAGTGGCACTGGGGAAATAAACTGATAGCTGTTTCGAGGAGATGCTTTGGGCTGTTGAGGGTGCACATAGAAATGGATGATTTAAAGGGTTCATGAAAGATGCAGAAGGAAGCGTTAAGGAACATTAAAACGATTTCACTAGTTGGAAGCGGTGATCGATCCAGTAGCAAATGATTATCAGACAGTTTTTCAGCCATAATACATTCTTTGAACTGACATTGGATTTCGTTTAAAATCTTTCTTGTTTAAGAAATGTGTTCACCACCTTATTAGTTAGTCCCTCAAAGCAGGTTTTAGGTATTCATATACTATCTGCTAGGTTTCTGCTTGTACAAGAAAACGGCTCATTATTTTTCTCGTGATGATGAGAATTGACGTATGAAACTGTTACGCTGGAATCGTGCGTGTGACGAGCAAACGAACGAAGGCGACAAACATATAAATAAGGTTGTTTTGCCGTTCCAGAGCAGCAGCATTCGCCAACGAAGAGATGGATGAAGTACTTTAATCTAGCGCAGCCTTTCCGATGCGACGAAAAAGACAATAAATAGACCCAGAATCACCGGTCCGGCGCTCAAAGTGGAGCAGACCGTCGAGCAAACGATCCGGTCGAAAAACGATCGTCAACAGGCCGCGCGAGACCGGGTATTGATAACGACTGCGTCATCGAATCGCAACATGTTGACCGAGACGGCACGCTACCGGGACGTGATGTTGGTGTGAGCGATGAGTGTTACAGAAGGTTCGAAGGCGTTTTTTTAAAATAAATTGTTCGTTTTTGGTTCTCCTTCTTCGGTAGGTTTTTGTACGTTCTGCTGGTGGCGGTATGTCTGCCGGATCAGGTGTGTGGACGAGCCGTGCCCCATCATCGTCGCCGTGGGGCAGGTGTTGGAAGATTGCAAAATGCAACACTCACTAACGCCACACTAACCGCAGGAGTGGCTACAGGGCTGGGTAGAGAGTTGCTGCTGGACGGATGTCTGATCGAGCACTTTAGTCCAGCCATGTTTGGTCTGTTACAGGACACAGATTGTCTTACACTTCGCGGGGGATTGATACCCACCGTAACGTTCAGTTCTCTTACTTTGGACACACTCGTCATAGAGGCGACTGGTTTGAGCGTGTTCGAGATAGTCCCTTCCGATGTTCCGTATGCGAAACTTCGCGTTCTGCATATCACACGGAACGCACTGGAGCAACTGTCACCGGGCTTCGCTTCGCTCGTAGGCCTTAAACGCTTAGATCTCTCGCAAAACCGACTAACCTACGTCGATCTGGACATACTGAGCTCGCTGGAACGTTTGCGCGATCTCGACCTGTCCGTTAATCGGATCGTACGATTGGACGCTTCGCCCGAGCGGCAGCTGCCGGGCCTCCGCAACCTCTGGGTCAGCTACAACCGATTGCGCACGTTCAGGGCATTCCCGGGCGCGTTCCCAGCGCTTGACACCGTGCGGTTGATAGGGAATGTGTGGCGCTGCTCATGGGTGGACCGGGCTCGGGCCGACATCATACGTCACGGGATCACGGCTTTCGGGGCTGATTATGATTGTCCCGGTGAACGGCAAGGTGGACTTTGCTGCTACGATGACGTGGCGAGCGACGAAGAGCAGATCGGGGAATTGGATCGGTTGACCACGACCGAAACGCCACCGGAGGATGGTGATTTCACGCTGCGAGAAACGAATCGTAGTATGCCGACGATAGGAGTGCGATATGGCGATGTGGAAATATTTCTGTGAAAGCAAGCAAAAGGGTAGAAATGTTTTAAAATGGTTCAATAAATTCGGATCCGCCAAACATGTTGTTAGCTTTATCGATAAAATAAGGAGTTGAAAGAACTTTATCATTCAACAGCGAACTGTTTCATCAAAGTCGAACGACGGAAATGATAACCCATATCTATACGATTATTTTTCCCCTTTCAAGACTCATTAGGCACTTATTTAGAGAGACACACAACGCATCAGAAGTTTAATGAAGAATGGATTAATTTCAATAAAAGGACCCTAGCGCATAGCTAATACCCTTTTAGTGGCGTGTAAATAAAAACGAAGCGGGACTTGGACCCGATAGAGGTACAAATCAGAATCGACTGCGTGTGGCATAATCAGCTCAACTCGTACATCGCGAGTAAGAGCCTCGAATAAATTTATAAGCCAGAAATAAACACAACGCCACCACCGCTTGATTGCTCGATTTCGAAGCTGCGGGGTTGGCTTCACAATCAATGCCAGCATAAGTTGTTATTTGGGAACCAATTTGGAAATCGTCCGCACGAAGCGGGGAACGGGTAAATGCAGCATGGTGCTGCTGTCGCGTTCACTTGAGGTCAAATTTGTCACGGCACAAACCGATCAGACCCGCAGAACCGACCGGTCGGAACATTCCGTGCATTATCGGGCACGATTGAACATCGCACCGAGCAGCGAACGGACGGGCAAAAGCATTGGCATTCTTAGAGGGAATGGAATTTAATTAAGCCATACGTTTATTAGCGCATCGCTGCGGGAACTAAAAAGAGCACCATTTTGAACGGGTAAACTCTGGAGAAAGAATCTACGCAAACAGTGCATGCCGACAAAGCCACGGAAAGTAAAATGGTACAACATCTCCGGTCTATCTTGGACTTCATGTGCAAGCGTAAATGATAGCGACCATCGTTGCCATTACTGAAATGAGCTCGCCGGCTTCAGCAAGCCAGCGTTGACCGCCCGCCAACACAACTCTCATCACAGCTAATCAAAACCGGAGGCAAACGCAAACAAAACGACAGGCACAAAATTTTGCGCAAGTTCTGCACGAGCCAAAGATACTGTGTCCTTTTCTTCGTAATTACCACGGGTGTCTCGTCCTGCTGTTGGTCGAACAAAAAAGCGGTGATAAAAAGCAGTATTTTGATGGGTTGTGGTCCGGTGAAAAAGATCGTCAAAAAGACGAAAAGTTTTGTGCGGCTTCGCATTCCCACAAAAAAAAAATCAAAAACCTGCAAAAGTATGATGATTACTGGTGATGGTTCTGGAAGATTTGTGTACTCGGTGTGGAAAATAGTTTCAACCTCCAGAACTTCAGAAGTTCTGAATCAAGGCGTAATCAAGTCGACACCGGAAAGAGTTGGCCATAATAAACGGGTTTATCTTCGAACTTTTATTTGTTTTAGGGACAGCTTTAAAAAAATGCATGAAAAGTTTATGAAGAAAAAATTACGGGAAATATGAAAGCGTATTTTGGGAAATAGTTAAAATTCATTGATTCTTTGTAAAATGGAGCTCTGCAGGTTTTTTCATTTTACATCGACAAATCCTACGAGTTCTGTGCAGTATCTGAATGACCTTATGTCAAACTTTTATGCGTCTGGCACAGTGTGAGAAACACAGACACCCGAAAATATGTTGCTACGGTTATTCTATCAAAGTAGCTCTTGCTGGCTAGCGATACGAACCCGATACAAACATTCCCACGACGCTGAAGTTGTAATCTGCGTACGAATGCGAGCCAAATTAAAAATAATCTACCTCACCCGAAAGAAACCAGAGCGGGATTTAATTTATTTACCGAAAATAAATGCCTACCATTGTGTATGCGTACGGGTAAGAAAAATTGGTGCATTCAGAAAAGTGTCCCGATTTTCTAACAAAGTAACCATTGGTTTCCCCTCGCGTATGCAGGAAGTTATCCTTTCTTCACGGTGCCAGCACTCCGTTCAGCTGGGTCCCTCCTGTGCCGATAGTGGATCGATTTGAATATGTCCCCTCGACCAAAATACAAAAGCTACGCAAATCTTGTGCGGCGAAAAATCGATCGCAAAAATCGCCACGGCGCATTGTCACGCGCAAACCAAGGGTCCGCTCGTTCGAGGCGGAGAGTGTGATGTAGCTACAAGCGAAAGGTCACCTCAATAAATCTCGTCACGAGAGTACCGGGTGCTGCTCCTGTCGGTCGTCTTACCTGCTCAGCCCAAGGTGACATATGGTTCCTGGCCAGTTTTTCCGGCGCGAAGATCAAATTCTGGGCACCCTAAAATCTTCACAATCTTCGCTTTTTGGACAGCATCACTTCGACATACTGTGACGGTATAGGAAATGCAAATGGAGATTCCTTATTTAAATTTCCCAATCGAATATTTGCCAATTTCATGTCCGGCCCAGGAGCTGGAGAACCGGCTGTCCGAGGAAATTATGCACCCATTGTTGTTGTCCTGTGGAGGAAGTTTAGATGTTCGGAATTTGGTTAGGAAAGTAAAATTTCACACCACTGCGCGAGTGCGCCCTTTCCGATAATCTAATTCCGATTGCAATAAAGCCAGCAGCCAGCATGTTCCCAGCGTGGGGTAGCCAACCGTGAATTGGAATGACCTTTGCCACTTTTCGGTGAAAACGACGGCGCGATATGACGAGGGATATTCAAATCAAAGCATAATTCCGGCTCCCAGGAACTGACATTCTACTCAATTTCTGTACTGTTGCAAAATTCAAATTCGCTTCCATAGAACGTGCAGGGAAACAGCGTTTTTATGAGTTTCGTCCGGAAACAACATCATAGGTGAGAGCGCATACGTGTGCGGTTGTACACTGCTGTGCTTCGTTGCATTTTCTGCACAAGTTCGCAATTGATGGTGAAATGAAACACGACATTTCCACTAAGTTTATGAACCGTGCAAATAATCGAGCGATAAATTTTTGCCCTACAATAGGCGCACGAACCGGTGGCACAGTGGGATATTGCGACGAAATCTTCTTTAAAATAGATTTTTGTCATGAAAGTCAGGTTTCAGCATCAAAAACCATGTCGCTAGTTTATCATTTTAAACTCAAATTAAATTAAAAATTCGATCGCTAGCGATTGAAAATATCTAGTTAGCCGCTGATACTTAAAGCCAATTTATTCGTAGATTCACTATTCTATTCCACAATTCTGTTCATGGCATATGGGCAAAAATAAATATGTTTCGAGAGAAAATTTTGAACACGTATCCACAGTCTCAATTTCCAAACCAAGTGTTTACAGGATAACTCCTTTTTATGAGAGAAAAAAAAAACAATTCCGTTCCAGTCCTGCAGAAGAGTTGCTCCTTCGTAAGACATCAATTGACGGAAATGGCAAAACTCCGTTCAGTTTTCACTTTGGCCCTGCCGGGGAGGGTGCATATAAAAATAGGAAACATTTATTTGACATAAAAATCAAATTTAATAATATTTATTGATCCGACTCCGGAGAGTGTCGCTCGATGGTGGCACGGGCCCTAATGGCTGGGGGGTTGTTCTTTTTTTCTTTCTTATAAAGTACTGAACCATGGAAGAGTTTGGTACGTGCTGAGTACTCGTTCCATAACTTCATTCAATGTCGGAAAGGAAGGAATGCGTTTTGCAGTATTGAAAAAAAAACTGGTGGTATGAAGAAATTTTCTAACCATAAGTGGTGCCTGGTGTCTGCGTGTGCTACCCCTTCAATTCTGTCCTTTCTTTCATTGACGGAAAGGATGCTGGCACGGTAGAGCATCACCCCTCGCACAAGCTTGATTCTTTACTTTCACCCTTGACTTCACCCCGGCGAGTTGCCGTGCAGAAGAAAGCATCAGAAAAGTATTGAAAACGACCGTATCGATCCCGGCACTGGTCGGGAGTTTCTTACGGTAATCGGCCGTATAAACGATGAGCCCGTCTTAGAGCAAGCGCCACTTTCGCCCAAAACCCCGTACCGGATGGCCGGAACGGAAGAGTTTAGAACCCGACGGCGTGCCCGTTGTGCGGCGCGTAATCCAGCCGTAACGACACGGGATTACGCCCCGGTTAAAGGACTTACAAGCGGATCAAACTAAAATCGCAAAGGAAGCAAAAGGCTCTTTAAAGGGGTCGCACCACCAGCGTCGCCCCAAAAATGGGTGGTGGTTTCGGTTCAGTTACCCCGATCGACCACAATGATGAGGATGATGTGGCCACACCGCTGTTGACAGACAACAAACTTGAAGTGATGGTGCCATGCCAGTAATGGGATAAATCCGCACTTTGAGGTAGATTTTGCGGAGGAAAGTTGATTGGAAGTCATTAGGAAATGAGACTACGGGTGAGGTTGCTGTTTATTCTAGTTTTAGGGTGGGTTTACTGATTTTTAGGCCTGCCAAGTGTTGATTTCTTGGCACAATGACGTTGACGAATTCATCACATTTGTCCCCCGGCAGGGATCGTATGACAAGTGGAACATGATACAAAACATCGTTCGTTTCCGGCTGCGTTTAAATCATTTTAATGTTTTTGCTGAAATTGGTGTCTAATTTGATACTTAATTTGTATTTTGAAACATACAAAAAAAGTACAATATCCATCATGGAAAAGGAAACCGTTCCAATGGAATGTAGACAAAAAATCCTATTCAACGCACGAAAGCCAAAATTTCCGTTACAATTCGATTTTTTTCTATCACCTTAGTTCGCAAGAGGAAAAGCTTTTCCCACCATCTTGAGGTCTGCACAATAAGCTTCCAATTATCCACGGGATATAAATATTAAAATTAGCAACGGATCAAATTTTGCAACTGGCACCACAACCGGCTAATCTTCCATGCGTTGGGACTAGCGTCCCAAAAAAGAATTAAAAGTATTCAACCTCAAAACCAACAAAAAAAAAACTAGACTGTCACATGTAAATCAGACCAACGTGCTAGATGCGGCAACACAAAAAGAAGCGTAAAAGTAAACGCAACAAATAGCCCGGATCAGAACGAGCCGTGTCTGTACCGCGTCTCTAGCGCGCTGGAAAACATAATCCCAAACAAAACTCTTCAAAATGCCGTCCCCATCAGCTCACCACCACCAGGTCGGCCAGCTTCCAAGCACCAGGAGCATAAAAAATATCCCTCCGAAAACAAAACGGCTCCGATCACAACAATGAAATCCAATTATCTACGAACATAAACATTTAATTTACATGAAGAGCAGAAATCGAACTGCTCAGCCTCCGGTTCGCCCGAAGTTCTTCTTCTGAAAGCCGATCTTAAAACGATGCCTTAAAAAACATCTGATTTGTCACATTGTTCCGATTAGCTGTTAATAAATATTCACATATTCACAGCTAGACCTAGAAGCATTACATAAAAAAAGGAAACAATCCCAACAAGAAACCAATCTTTTTCAAGGACACAAGCAAAAAAACAAAAAATCGGTAAAGATAAAAATTAGACCACTTGCAGCACGGAAAGACCCTCCACCTCGTTCAAACAACGCGCGGTCTGTCTTTTGCCGATCCAGATTGCAAAATTCAATAAAGGGACGCACTTCTTCGGACGCAAGTCGTCCACGCCCTAAGCAACCGCCACAGTTGCAACAAAACGGCCAAGAAAATCTGGTCCCTCATCTGGTGCTTCTTTGTTGGGTGTCCAGGGGGTTCGCGGGTACAAAAAGGACCTGGTAAAAAGTGTTCCCCTCCCCGGTGCTGCTGGTTTGCTAATTTGGGAACGCGTTTTTTCTCTCTCTCTCTCTCTCTCTGAAGGAGTTCGGTAACGAATTCGCTTTTATTCTAGAACCCTCAAGAAGATGCCGAAAAAAATGCAATCTAATTCACTATTTCACGCCTCGGGATCCGTTTCCGATCGGACTCTTTTTCATTCAATGAATGGTTTGTCCGTTTTCTCTCTCTCTCTCTCTCAAGCATATCTCAAGAATATCACAAACTCAAGCATCAAGGTAAGAAAAATCGGAACCAAAGCGAACCAGCGAAACTGGAAGCAAATAACATTTTGCCACCTTTGACCTTTCCATTTCTATCTCCAGCCCGTGGAAGATTATTGCATTTCATAGTGCACCGGGTGCACCGGTTCCGTTTTTCGGCCTTTTCCCCGTTTTTCACTGCAACGCGTTTTGTTTTGGCGCGCGAAAGGCACACAATGTTACCATAATTCTCGCTGTTTTGGCTGTTTGTTTTCGTTTGTGCATAAGTCAGGCCACCGGGTCTTTCGTGCCGTGGCGCGGAGAGTGTTTGATTTTGCCTTTGTTTGGTGGATTACGGCACCGGGATTGCAGGGATCAATGGATTTATGCTTCTTTTTGTCTTGGAAGATGGGTATAAACCCGAAGCGGTGTGGATTTGATCTAGAGAGAATGCGAATGAGCGTTTGTAACGGTTTTTTTCCTTAGGAGGCGCCTGACTGAATGTCACAAACATTGACAGCTTAATGCGGAAACCAAAAAGTTTAAAATTGTCCAATGTAACGAAAAAAACATTTGCAAAAAATGCTCCGTTAGAAATACAATCCAAATGAGCCTCAAGTGAGCCACCAACACAACGCAACGTTGCCTTAAGAAATTTACAACAGTTTCTCAGTGCCTACTGCTTTCCATGCACCCAAGCACACTGTTTACTTTTCTCACCAATGGGTGCATTTCTCGGCGCAACAGAAACATCCGCAAGATCTTTCACCAGCCGTTGCACGAGAGCAAATCCTCCCATCACAATCCACGTGATTGTTCCCGAAACGGTCACGGTGACTCAAACATTCTTGCCTTTACGGCGGCTGTTTGCGTATCTCGCTGCTTCCGTTCTGTGCGGTGGCGGACGCAAGCGAGCTGGGCAAACTTCCAGCTTATGCTGCGCGCTACTTCCGTGTTTGCGTATTTGCTTAACCTCGGTTCACATTTCGATGCGTGTTTTCGTGCATGTTTAGGTTGAGATTTTTCTAATTGCGCTCACCTACACGTATACGGATGCTCTATCATCTCGGCCTGCTAGATACACCCATGCATTCAGCTGTATTCAGCCCTGTACGCACCAACAGAAAGCGTGATTGAAATTAACCAGTAATTAAAATCTTGTTTGAAACACGATATCGTTGATTTTTGCGGTTTCCCTCAGAGATGTGACGGATATGTGGCCGGCGGTCGGTTTCGATCCTCCCATGGGAGGCGCCGGCGGAATTTCGTCGATGCAGATCACCGTATCTTGGTCGCTTATCGGGGATGCGCGCGCTCTTGAAACGTATTGCGTTACCTTTCGAATACCGGTGAACCGGCGAGCGGAGGGTTCGGTAATCATTAGATCCTTAAAAACGCCGGAAGCGCACAGGGAGCAGAGGGAAGTCGTTCTAAAAGCGCAGGGACATGTGTCGCGTCATTTACTTATCAACCGGCCCGGATCGACATGTGTACATGAGTTCGTTGTTTGCAAGATGCACGATGCGTTCGGTAGGGATTAGAGTACGATTTAATCTAACATATCGCGGAGTCAAATTACGTCAAAAAAGAGGGACGATGTCAACGACGATGAAAGATAGATAGGGAATGAAAAGTTTATGAAAATGGTAACGTATGAACATATTAACGCATTAAAGGCATTTTTCTATGTTAATTCATATGGCATAAAATTATAAAAAAAACACAATTAAATTATAAATTATGGTAAAATACTGTTTAAAACTCATTCCCAACTGATGTGCAATTTTTCACGATCATTAAAGTACCGTGTCGAACCTGTCGATCAATGCAACCCATCACACCCATAGCGATATGTAAACTTTCAATTAAATTTGCATTCTTTTTGACATTTACGAACCTTGACACATGCAAAAAAACAGCATAAAGTCATCACCTCGCTCAGGGGCAGCGAAAATGTGAACATTTTTTAATTGCTATCATGATTGATTTCTTTCCCTGCTGCCCGCCCTTTTCGCACGGTTTGATTGATGAGTTTTTTTTACCAAAAAAAAAAACCGTGTGGCCGGACAAGTAACACCACTAACGAGATGCATTTCTAACGCCTCACACACAGCACAAGCGCATGCTTTGTGCTCAAATGTGCCGCTTTCATCCAGTGTCGGTCGGTTGCACTTTAACCTGCGCATCGTTGCACGTACGTGCACGCATGTGTGTGTGTATGCAACAATGCAAAATCGTTTGCCAATTTTCGATGCTTTACTCGCGCGCGCGCGCCTTCCGTTTGATAAATGGTTTCAACCTCGGACGACTGCATCGGCAGGTGAGATCGGTTCGAAAAAAAAACGGAGACGGTGTGCGATTTTCATAATAAATCCATTTGAATGCTGGCGCGGCATGTTCGCTTCTTTCGGCCGCAGAGAAAGAGTGCATCGAGTGAGCCCGGCCACTGTATAACGTACGCTTCGAAGCGCGATTTGCACTTTGTTCCCCAGCATCCTTGCGAAAGCCGGCTCCACTTCTTCGGAAGCCCATTAAATCATTTCCCACCGACGGCAAGGGGAAAAATGCATCGCGTGCGGGCCTGGTGAGAAGCTCACACAAGCAATTATCGGCGTGGTCCCGCGAAAACCGCATCATAATGTCAACCCTTTCTCGTTTCGTTGAGTGCCGCCCCGCGCGGATCGAGGCGTTTACGCGAGGATGGCGTCTAAGTAACAAATAAAAAAAAGGCCCCGCATTGTTAGCGCAAAGTACGCGCGCATCTGTCTCTGCCGCGTTTTAAAAGCCTCGACCGACAGGCGGCTTTCTATTTTTCGAGCACGTGAGCATTTTTTTTTGTCCATCGTTCGGCGTTCTATGCGTTTTGTATGGAAAGGACTCATCTTCCATCGTGCTCGTGCAAAAATGAGCCTGTGTCATAAAATCTCTTTGAAGAGGCGTTTTTGTACGCGTACCGCTTGCCGGTGTGGTTGGTGGCCTCGAAATGACGTTGTCCGGTGTAAAGTTCGTTCGCTTGCTGCGATAAAGTGTCATCGTGCGCGGCCGGTCCACCGGGTGGAAATGCATCCATCGGGAAGATGCGCATCACAACACACAAGGATGCTTGGAAGGATTCCTAGGAGCGTACAGAGTGAATGATGAAATGTTAATATGTTAATGGATACCGACCGTTCAACCATTCCCCCTCTCTTCCGATCCTTTCATCATTCTCAACAAGTGGCCTTTGTTTGATGGCGACAGTACGGAACTACTTACCTCGTTTTTCAGCGGGTGCGCGCGTCTGTGGGCTTCATACAATCGCACAAAATGGGGCGTGCGAAAAACGCAATCCATTTTTAGTGGGCTGATTCTGGATGCTTTAGAATCGAACTGAAAAGAATCCGCTACGGAAGAGTTAGTTCACAATCGAAAACACTTGTGCAGCGATCTTCAGCTGAGCTGAGTTAACAAAAGGAAATGCGCAAATGTAGGACACGCGGTGTTTTGTTTGGAGCATTATTTGAAATATATCACAGTTTCGGTGTGGTTTGCCTACGTTTTATTCACTTCAGCGAATCGTGTTTGAAACACAGCCTTTAATATTACAGGTAATTTTGGTCACATGGTTGTACGACCTGTTTTATTACCTGTAGTAACGCATAATAATGCGTAATTAAAAAAAATTAAGAAGATAAAATGCTACAATATCATACAACTCATAATAAAGGTTTCGATCGCTTTCCACATTTAACCACGGTCGTTATTAATTTTGCTGAGTTTGTTATTTTAACATTGTTTTCTCTTACAGCATTTCAAAAATAATTCATTCCGTAAGGATGCAATCAAAAAACGTTTAGCGGTAGCAGGATGCAGATAAAAATTACGCAAACAAAACTCACCCCAAAACACACGGAATGCTGTAGCAAAGATGCGATTTGTTATTTGTTTTTTATCTTAAAAAGTCGCACAGATTTTTATTTAACGACTTCCTCGTGCGACTAACGAGCTCATGAAGGCGCACTGTCCCGTGTCCCCACGGTCGTTCCGTGTACCGATAATTAGCCCGGTATGACTCGTCAAACAAGTCGGATTCTTATTCAACCGTTAAAATAAAACCGACCAATCCTGCCATTCCCAGGATCCGGTGTCGCTTTCGCTTGTTTAAAATCACGAGAGCGCGAACGGAGCGGCGCAAACATGTTCCCCTGATTTGCCTATATCGATCCGGAAGAGCCCGTTCGTCAAATTGTCAATCAGTGCGAATCCTCTCGAGAGCAACCGCAAACCATTTAATCAAGAAGACCTTCTTCAGTAGGCACTGGAGGCTGTTGGGCTGTTTGCGTCGCATAATGGCTGCTTACACCGTGTGCTAAGATGAATTCACCCCTCGAATGTTTTTTTTTTTGGTTGGCATTCTTTGATGGGACAAAGCAGCATGAAAGTAAAAAAAAAAAGCTGTGTATCTAGTCCATCACACCCAATTTGCATGTCTGTTTCAAAGACCCACCGAATTTAGTTTGCAATTCACGCCTCTTGACGAGATTGCTTGTTTTTTTTTGTGTGTTTGCCTTCTACTGCAGCTTTCTGTTCGGCTCGTTTAGCCGCGGTGCAATTTTCCAACCGATTTTTCTTTCCAAAAACAATGTATCATTTGACGGAGCTCAGAGTTTGGTCGCGGCTTGAGAAAACGCGGTGAAATTTTTTCTGCGGTTGATTTAGAATCACTTTTTTTTTTGGCTTTTCGTTTGCAATGTGACATCTTGCAGAGGAGTTCCATTGGGAAGGGCCAACAGAAATTGACTTTGAACCGAAAAAAGCACTTTAAAGAGCGCTTTCTTCCGCTGGCAGCCGATGGAACATCGTTTGCGGCACCAGCTGAGAAGTTGAGATAGGAAACAAAAAAAAAACGCACACAAAACGCTGGTTTCTCATCACTTGACAGTTGCTGCGTGAAAAGCGGAAAAGTTTCTTCAAATTTGAATATAATCACGATGGTCACGGTGATGCAAGTCCCTGGCCAAGCACGGGAAAAGAAGGGGAAAAGACAAAAGAAAAGAAGTGCACTAAACCCAGAGCTAGCAGCAGCTTCGTCCGGTACGGAAATTTTATTATCGAACCACAGCAAAACGATGCGCTTCACGATAAGAAGAGCAAACTGTTGGACTCGGATTTTTCTGTGAAAAAATCCTCAAAATAACCGCTACCGGATGCCGGAACCGAGGCCCAAAAGTGGAACGAAAATATAATAAAGGCATCGTTGCGTTCAGTAGCCTAACAGAAATGGGTAGTTAACATTAGTTACGCTAATTTGTTCACGTCCTTTTTTTTTCGTGCGGAGCACATTGCAGCGTTATGGTGGTTCAGTTTGGAAGTATACTGGTTGATAAATGCCTTTTCTATAGGGTGATACTTTTGAGCTAGAAAAAAAATCAGTAAGCAAGCGTGAATGTATGATCAATATTTTTTAAATTTCCAGAACCAGCTGCTGTATATTTTTTGTATTGTTATGAACGGTTTAAAAATGTTTTTAAATGCAACTTAAACCTCGATGAAATCTTGGTCTTTCCGAGGATAACGAAATCCCCATTCCTTTCCGCAAAGGAGTTAAAGGATTGGAAAAGGATCTAACACAATGTATTTCACAAAAATCGTCCTGCTGATAAGGAACAACCGTCCGAGGCACACATTAGCATCCACAAACAGGTATTACGGCACACGAGCCACACACGCAACAAAAGATCCAAACGGTCGTATAAAAGAAAACCTTGCCCGATGAGGCAGATGAGGAAGAGTAACGCGCGCACGGCTGGATTTCTTTCACCCCGGAAACAGTATCGGAACGGCGATCTTTCGGTCCCGGACGACTGAGAGAAAGGTGATAAATATAACAAACAAACCCTTGAACGTAACCGAAATAAGAGCATTCGCAGTGGAAATGCCACCGACCGGTGCTGCAACGGTAAGGACACTCGGGATCAGCTGCCGGATACGGGCAGAATCCTTTCGGCACGCGACCAACGACGCATCGCCGAGTGCCTAATCTTAACCCCATTTTTTTACGACCACGCTCGGGCGCTCAAGACTCGCTTCGGCTACTCTCGCTGTGGATTTATACACCCGATCGCAGTAGCCTCATGCCACAGCATCCCGGGCCACAAACCCCTACTAACCGGCTGATGGGTTGAACGGGGTGAGAAGGTTGCAAAGGCGCAAAGGGTATCGGGATTAAGGGATGCTGCTACCACCGCATACAGCCCTTGCGAGATTTCTTCGTCCTCTTGGAAGCAATTGCCACTCGCTTTTCCCTTCGCTTCGCTCAGTGATGCTGCCGAAAAAAGGGTTCCATCCAGTGCGTGCGTAATTGATGGGTTTTTATTTCTTCTGCTGGGAGGGTTTCTGTTTGCCGCTTCCCGAGCTGTGTTTTGGTTTGTTTGGTTTGTGGTTTTGTTTGTTGGATAAAAATGGCAATTAGCGTCGCAAAAAAAAAGAGCCGGGACGAAAGAGGAATAAAACACCGCGCGCACTCGGTTTCTTGATCTTGGATTGGGTTTTGTTTGTTTAGATGATGCGCTTATGATGACATAATTGTTTGTTTTCAATGAAGATGTCTTTGGGGGACATATTTCGAAGAAGTTTTTAATTATATTCTTAATTAACTATCTTTTAACGTTACAGCCGATATAAAATATAAAGCTATATAAAATGTAGGAAGGCTTCCGTCGCTTTTAGTGCATTAATTTCTTTCATTTCGAATGCCTTTTGGGCTTCGAAATTCCCACGAAATGTGTTTAATGCCCGCATCGAATCTATTTCCAAGCCAGCTTGAACGATTCGTCCCGAAACAGAACGAAGTACTATGGTAACCATGGTAACCGTTGTTCGAACGAGTGCTTTATCGATGGTAAGTAGATGTGGCGATTGTGAAAGGTAACCAGCGGTGGGAAAAAGTGCCATCACTGTGTGCCATGACACCGGGAGCGTGTACAACATGCCGATGACAATGATAAAGCTGCCGGCAGGATGTGGGCTAGGATGTGCCCCTTGCGCCCGAACGAATGAGCGACATTGCATTGCAACGATTGCGTTGAATTCGGCACACCCATAGCGCAAGACCGGGGACAGTTCGTGCTCCAAAATCCTCACACACTCACCGCCCATCAACACACACGATGACCGTAAGGGGGAGAAAAGGACGATAATTTATAAACCGTAAAATTGGTAATCAAAGATTTTTCATTCCTCCCTTGCGCTATCGCCCGCAGACGGACGGACTTGAAGCGGGCGAGAAGCCGGACGGTCGGGAACGGTCAAGCTTCTTGTACCGCCGTACGACCGCTGTTTTTGCATGCGCACTTGGTTCTGGGACGGTTTTTCGGGACACCGTTTGAAAGAAGCACACAAAGACATTCTCCCGACCTGGACGTGTGTGTACGCCACGTTTCGCCAAGGGGTGAAGGCACGGGAAAGAACTCGATGACGATGCCGGGTGAACGATTCGTACGGACGCGATATGGTCAATAAGTTTTAATTTAAATTTATGTCCATCCATTCATTTGCATTTGCTGCCTCTCCAATGGTGCCGGACATCGTGGACGAGGTGCCGGTGCGAGCAGGAAACCATACGTTGCGATTATATACTTCACCCAAAAAACCGCCCGAGAACACAGTTTCTGGACTTTGCACAGTTTGGCGATGTTCTAGGACTTTTCTTGCCGGTCCCACATGCACCAAGAACGTGTTCTAGCTCGACGGGTTGAAGAAAGCAAATATTTATCAAACCCAACGTACCAAAGAAACGGATTTGATAAATCTTGGCCGCTGCTCACCGTCGCAACTTCACATGCATTCGAAAAAAGAACCGTTGAATCGGATCGTAATCCTCCGCGTTTCGGTCCTTCGAGCCGGATGATATTGCGCTTTCCTTCGGAAGGGTGTGTGTTTGTGTTCATGTGGTTGTGTGCGCGCCGACGGAATAATCGAACTACCATCCCGTGACACAATACTGGGGACCGTTCGCTGGACGGCTGCCAATAAACAAGTTTTTCGAGTTGTGTCCGCTATCAATTCACATCGATGACCTTTGAGGTCACTGTTTAAGGTCTCTCAGTGCTGGCTCTGAGTGAAACGCATCGAGAAGGGGGACGTGAAACTAGTTTCAGATGTTCTTATTCTTACCGGCGTGTTCTGTACGACGTTTGACAAGGATTTCGTGGCGCGTTTAATGTACTTTTTTTCTTACCGATCCTTAGCGAAGAATACCGATCCTTAGCGATTCCGAACCCGCCCGAAGCTTCCTGATTGGGATGCCGGGAAAACGCGGGGAAAAAATGAGGACCAAAATCCTGTCAAGCGTAAAGGTCAGCAACAGTCGATTAATTGACCTCTGTTCCGGCAACCATCATCCGGTTCCGAGTTCGGAGCGTTCTCGAAGCGGCATTTTGGGAGCGAGCTCTCCTAATGACAGATGGGACAAGCTTTACTCAAAAAAATTCCCCGGTGAAACACCGCGCGAGGCGTGTCTTGGCAATGGATTTACGTTCGATTATTCTACCGTGAGCCAATGGTGGTTGGTGTGCTTCAAATTGTCCGCCCCCTTTCGTGGGTAACGCACGGAAGAAGATTGATGACTGACGGTCAAGGAGCAGTGGGACAAGCAATAATCCTTACACAGGATTATCGGTTTGATCTCGTACCCGTTGAGGTTCGAATTTATTGCCTAGCCCTGTCGCCATAGCAACCTACCGGCAGTGAGGAGTTGAGTGGGATCTTTTAATTAACTTTACATCCCCCAGTGAGTTTCTCTCGGCAGGAGCGATTCCGCACAAAATCAATCGCTCACAACAAGCCGGCCCATTTCCGGACCAATCCTTGCAAATCTCTTCCGTAATGGGCTTCGCCTGGCCTTAAGAAAAGTCACACTCCCTGAATCTGCACCACAAGTCGCAGTGCCATAATTCAGACATCAACCGCCACTTGCAAATCGTTGAGCCAACGACGCTTGAGAGCGCGCGCGTCCTTGCACTAAACCGAGCAGCCATTTGTGGCAGCTGGTGCGGTTCTGCAGTAGAAGAACGGCCACCGAATGTGGCTCGGAGTTCACTCGCGGGAATGGGAATGGGCACGAAATTGGAGCGCGCCATTCGGTGCGGAGCTATAAAAAAAGTATTATCGGTGAGAAACGGGTTTAATTTTCCATTTCGGTGTCTTGGTCGCGGGCACACACAAAAAAAGAAAGAAAAAAACGGAAGCATTCTGCATCCGTACTTCTTCTCCGGCGGTACAATCCTTTTGCTTCGTGGAAAAGGAAAACAGTCGCGCTCTCCCGTTTCGAAGCGAGCGAGCAGCAATAAAAGGCAAGCGCAATAAATGCAACATGAAACAGAAATTAAAAAGAGATATTAAAATGGCGCTTGCTGGAAATTATGCGGAGCAAACGCGGCCCTCCGGCACACTTTCATATCCACTTGTCACTTGGGCTGGGGTTTTGGGCGCCGGACGCGTTTTCAGACGCGTGCGGATTCAGTTAACAAATGTCTTATTAGTCATTAATTAATCTTACCGCGAAGGAAGAAGGCCAGGTCGAGTTGCCCGTCAGCGATTCCCGCGCGCGCGCGCGCGCGTGCTCGTTATTTCGATGCTCCAAGGGGAAGAAGGGGTTGCGCACGCTGGGCGATATCAAATTCCCGTTGATCCAAGCAACCGCTGGAAGGTGGTAGCTTCCCCACGGCGTTTACTCGGCCCACTATCGTGGTGCTGCCTGCCGCGCGGAAAACAGTCAATAAATGGTGACAGCTTTGAAATATTGCACACCTTTTTTACCAACCACCACCAACCCCTCCCTCTAGCGCTTCGATGAAACGAGCGAAAAGGGGTTGATTTTGTAAGGTTGCGTACAATGAGCGGCAATGAGCAACGAGAACGCGGTTTCTTTGCTGTTGCGGTAAAAATAATGAAAATTACAAACCGAGGGTATCGGTGCTGATAAAGGATGCTTTTTGTCGTTATTTTATTTTTTTTCTTGAAATGAGATGTCATTATTAGCAAATGTACTGTGTGCCGATGATTGAGCTTTAATTACACTTAGTTTTGGAGAGAATCGTTGTTTGTCTTTTCATTCGTTGTTTGTGTTTTCATCGATACTGAAGGAAATGATGATCATTTCAAGAAGCATTTTGCATCAATATCCTTCCACATAGTTATGCCATACACTGAAACGCCTAACCAACGTTAATAGAAACGTAGCTATCATATCACCCAATTATGTAGCTTCCCGTCTCGTATTGTGCAGCCAACGCAGTCAATAAACTAGCGTCAAAGCAGTGCTAAAGCACTCGCTGAGTTATGATTTCCTGGCCTGTCATACGCATACCTTGCCCATACGTTCCATGCAAACGCTTTCAAGTCGGCAGGAGGAATTCAGCAACTGGAGCACAGAGCAGTAACGTTCGCGCTGTGTGTAAATTAAACGCCGACTTACGCCAACATAAACCAATCGAACGCACAAAGCACTGGACATCCGCATGCACGTCCGCGGTACACACGCCATCAGGGCACGGCGTAAATTAACGGTACCGTAATTTATAATGAAAATGTTTGAATTTCAATTCGTCTTTGTTAATCTTGGAAATTATTTATTTAATTTGTTACAAACCGACAACCACAGGAACCGGCGCAAACAGCGATCGCACGGTGCGTATGTTTCACTCATCTTCCCGTAGTTTCTGCCCCGCGTTGGGGAAATCGCGCCGCGCGTTCCATGCGGGACGACGATTTGATGTAAATTATTTCAATTCCACGGAAAATCGTTCGCGGAGATGAAACCATGCGTATGTGTGTGGATTATGCTTATGACGATGATGGTGGTGGTGGTGGCGGAGAGGACGAGAGGCAATGAGAAAATGCTGGTCCACTCCGCCCTCCCGAGAGCGCCGCCGGAACGAATTAAATGTAAACACAGGGCGAAACAGGGTGGTGAAGGTGGCGAACGGGAAAAGGGGTTGACAAATTTATAGACTCCGGGCGAGATGTACGTTCTCCGTAATGACGATGATAGGCTTTTGTTGTGGTACCACAGCATGTGTGTGTGCGTGTGTGCCCCGTCGTGTAAATCGCGACCGATTTGTCTGACAAATGTATTGCTTCTTATTGTGAGCGAATCCCACCAACAAGCAATGTTGATGGCGTGGGGATGAGAATATATGAAGTAATATTTTCAGGCCGTTTGGAAGCGGGAAGCAGTAGATACTGGCAATGAAAACGATGTAACAATATTAAAGGCGAAGAATTTCACTAAAACAATTCAGAAAAAGTGCCATATTTTGTCAACAATTTTTAAGGCTGCCCTGTCTGTGGAACATATTTGTAAAAAAAGATACGTGAATAATTAAAAAAAAAAACAGATACTACCGACAAAATGTTTATACATTTTATACAACTTTTATACAACCCAACAGACTATTTAAACTGTCGCAACGCGCTTCAAAACCTTCTCTACTTCACCACGATTTGATGAGCTTAAAAAATCACTATAAAACCATACCGGCAAGGTTATGACTTCACGGACAAACCAAGCACACGACCGTACAATCAACACCCGTCGAGATATTTTCTCAGCGGGACATTTCAAAAACAATGGTTTACGGTGCGCTTACCCGTCGGTTGCGAAATCTAGAAGAAACCAGCTAGAAAATCGTACATGCGAAAGTGGAAAGTTCTTTAACTTTAAGTGTTGCTTATGAATTATTCATTCCCGGTTTTCCCATTCCCCTCCGGTGGCCATCGTCAGTTACCGGGGCGCATCATCATCCGTGTCATAGTGTCGTCAAATTCGAAACAATTCTTTCGGTTGCTTCTTTTTTTCCCCGATTTTTCACTGCACTGCGAAGGGCACTGCGATATTCAATTGGCGGGAAATGTAAATTAGATTTGGGACACCTACTATAGTTGGCGGGAAACAGGGCCAACTGTGCCTGCCGGACGACCTGTTACCGACCGGGAATCAGTGCATAATTTAAGACTCCGCTTCTGTCGTACTCGGTTCGGTTACTTCGGGGCTTCGGATGTACCAAAGAATATGGATCTTTCCTAGCTTTCTGCGAGCGCCAGTAAAGCTTACGAAATAAGGGAGTTAATATTTGTCCTGCTGAGAAAATGGGAAACCCGTAGGCTGTGCGCAGCACTAAACCTCTCTCGGAAAGATCTTTCGCTTGACCGGTCCCCGGCAGAATCATCCCCAACCGGTTCCTTTGCAAATATTGACCCTTCCCAAGCGGCCAGCCGGACACGTACGTAACGAACTCCAACCAACAAAAGCCTACCGTTTCGGCCGAACCGAAACGGAACTGCAGAAACCCAAAACCACCACCATCATCAATCAAATGCAAATCAAACATTTTACGTAGGAGATGCAGTTCGCTGCGGGTACGGGTTCGAACGGTAGTACAAGTCTTGGGGTGCTATTGAAAACTCTCTGCCCATGGTATGGACGCGGGAAAAGTGATAACAAAAGAAAAGGCCGGCCAGCGGGCGAAGCGTGTGTGCCCCGGGTTTGTTTGGTTGGGAGCTAATTTGGCAAATTGGTTTCATTTTCAGTGATTGATGGAATGTTGTCATCGTGAGCGTGAGCCGGCGAAACGGACACATCGCTGCTTCGTGTGGTTAACATGGTTTGAAATTTTACGGTTACTATGGTAACATTCAAAGATGCTCCAGGTGCGTTCGTGTTTGACTTTCTCTGCCGGAGGAAAACATTACAAAAGATTCCGATTTCATTACAAGACGCAGTGAGTTTCATCAGCACATCTGCAATTCCTCAATCCCAAACGGTTACATCAGTCAATAAGTGAATTTAGGGCGTTCGTGACAAATGTAAACCGAATGTTTCTCATCATGAATATGCACATCCACACACCCACGGCGGCCTGCTGGATATCCAATAACATTTCGTCCGTAAAATAGCGTGGCGCAACGTCCATAAAAAAGAATCCCAAAGAAAATAGATCGAAAATCAAAACAGCCTGCCGTAGTGGCAAATAAATAAAACACTTTGCTAAACCAAAAAAAAAACACGAGAGGGCGCGCGGATCACAAATTGATTCCGATGGGAGGACAACAAAATCTGGACAGCGGAAAGGGGGAAAAAAGCCAGCCCAGTCGAGGGTGGACCAACACGCATCGCGCCACAGTTCGACCCAGTATTTGATTGACCCCGTCCCGTCCCCGGAGCACACCGATCAACTGCAATAAAATATGATCCGATGAAGTGTCATTTAACATTGGGCATCGCCAAAAAGCATGCCATTCATTTTATTGGCCGAGCACAACACGAACAGACGCATGGCTCTTTTTCTACTGTTTTATCCGGACCATTTTTTTCTGTTCCTGCTTCGGTTTTCTACGTCACCATCAATAAAGAAAAGTGCGCCCACTAAACGGACCCGCTGTAGGAACTTTCTTCCACCGAAGGGTGGAGGAAGGTGATCACCGGACCAAATGGCAAACAAAAATTCCCTGCATGGCCGTGCACTTAAGGATATCGAATTTCTCGACAGCCGTTGAAGGTCCTTCGACGGTCACTTTTGGGAGGGTGTGGTGGGATGGGGAAGCTGACACTAGACGTGCCCACACGAATGTGACTAACCTTTCGAGTGTGTTTGGAAGGATGCTGGTGAGGACGTCTGCATGTAACGGATCGGCTGTTGATGGTGATTTTATTTTGCCACACGAGAGTATATGTGTCACCGACGTTTTTTTATGCCACACCGCCTTTGCGACCTGTGAAGAGAAAAACAAAAGATGGAAGAAGGATTAGAATTTCAAAATAGGATATACATTTATGTCGCACTTAACTATTCTACTGCCGTTTTTGTGCCTCCATTTACGGTACAATTTTATAAAGTGGTTTTAAAACGATTATTTTTCTTGTCCACCAGAATTCAGTAGATCAAACCTATCCAACGGGTATAAACAATCCAAATCTTTAACGTTTTACTCCCAGCACTTTGCTTTAAATCGGAAAAATAAGTATTCCTTCCTTAATTCAACTGGATTTAGGGATTCTATGCCGGATAACCCTCCTGTGGAGGACATGAAGGATAAGCAAACACAAAAAAACACCACCGCAGCAACCACAATCACCCTTTTGCGGTCGCCTAACTTCGCCGCAACCAGCAACTTGAAATATCAAAAGAAATTAAGGCACAAATCAAATCAAATTGAGCGTACAGTCGTGAAATGATATTGGCCCAGAGAGCGCTGGGAACAGACAGCGATACACCCACAAAGGAGAGAATACACGAAGAAAAAAAAAGTCAACACGCACACAAACTTTAAAGGACATCTTTGGCTAACGGTGGTGACGGGTATTGGTGGTGGATATGGTTGGCTGGTATTTCCCTTTTATCCTTGCGGTAGCGGAACGGATGCCAAAAGGTCCCGGTTCACGGTGGCACCGCCGGACATGCAACGTCTAAAAAGTCATTAGAACGTGATTGTTCAACCGACGCGGGCATCGCAGGCGGGCGATTTTGACATTTCCGAACAAATTGAATTGAAATTTGGGAAAAATGGATTTTTTTTCCGAGTTTAAAGCAAAAATGTTGCACCAGGTTTCTGCTGGAAAGCTATACCAAGCCATGTTGTTGTAAACGTGAAGAAACCTTACGATCATTTTACTGTGCTACTCTAATTTTAATAGTAATATTATTTAAATTTCCTCTGACCATGCATAAATTGCTGCCTCGATGAAGATTCTTGCACAACAAAAAATCTAATGGAAGAATATTACTTTATGAGACCATTGCAACAACAGCAAGTAGGGCAACATTACGAAACTTATAATTGAAACATAACTCACTGACTCCCGCTCTCCCCAGTACGGCGGCTCTTGAGAGACTGACTTGGGTGACGAATAAAACTGGAACTAATTACACACGCGATAAGCACCAGCAGCATTCAAAGTGCTGGCAAACCCGCATCTGGTTGGTTGCTATGATGGATCGAATGAACGAACGAACGAACGAACGAACGTCGTTCTAAATCGTCGTACCAGAAGCCGGAACGCTCTCGATCGCTGTCCGGCACGCCAAATGTAAAATGCTGATAAAAATTACACGCCGCTCTAGTGAATGTGCATGAAATCTAAATGAAATTAAAAAATAATAACACACTTGTCTTAGCGAAACTCCTATCCCAAGTACGCACACGGGATACTTCATTTACTTTTTCGCGGCCCCTTTTGTTCTTCGTCGTTCTGGATGGGTGTAAGATTTATCACCACGAAAAAAGTGCGTGCGATGCGCAAACAAACTGGGGAAAAAAACGGCAAGCCGTAATCATTAATTTCCACCGCAAAATTAGCATATTAATCATAAATCCACCGAACGCGACAAACTGGCTGCAGACGCTGCGGTGGCGCAATTATCATTTAGCGTATGGTCTCTCGACCCGTGCCTCTTCTTTTTAATAGAATGGAACAGTCTCTTTGCTGTTTCTGAGAAGAAAAAAAGGTAAGAAAAAAAAAACATTGACTGCAATAATTGATATTCTTGCGTGTCCACTGGAAAGTGAGAAAGAGATTGTCACGCAAGACGTTCAGCGACCACCACCAAAAGCGGTTGTTGCGCGGGAGTGAAACATCATAATTAATTTATTCATGATTTTCTGTTTTCACTAGACGATTTCGTATTTTTCTCCCGTTCGTCGTGTTTTTGTTTCCTCGCGCTCGCCTTTATAGAGACGCATTCTTTAATCGGCACCGCACCGGCCGTCCGAAGCTTGACGTTCAGCGAGCCAGGCCCGGCCTCTTTCCTTCGTATAAACAAACGCGCTGACATGCGTGCGAATTATTATTACCTCCTCGAAGGCGCCATAATTCACCTGGATGGTGAGGCGTGTGCGCGCGAACTGCAGTTGACAATTCATTAACTCCGACTCCGAATGGGATGCCACAGGGCACCCGAAAAGGCCAAAAGGGGAGATCAGCGGATGAAGTGTTTCCATTTACCCGCTGCTCAATGTTGCGCGAATCCGCCAACGTACATGCGGCTGAAGCTTAAGCAAGCACCCGCATGATGTATGTGTTGCAAAGATGGCCGATGGCAGCAAGAAAACCAATTCTGGGCGTCCCCGTAGGCAGGCTGGCTGATTCATTGCTTTCTAATACGCGCGGCGAAGGCTCAATCGATCCAGTGTGGAATGTACGCGTGTGTGTGTGCATCTGTACCGAAGAAAGAGAAAGAGTTAGGGCGGAATAAAATAGTTTATGCTTCTAAGCGGTACGCAAATAATAAATAAATCTAATTGATGTAGTATTATTTGTATCGGAGCCGTTTCGACAACGCTTTTCGCCGGAAAGCGATCGCCGAACCGTTTCGCAGCAGGAAGGAGCGCCCTTTTTAAACCCCCTTTACCTTTCCCACCGCTTCCTGCCCACACCACCGTCTTTCTGTGCAGAAACAAAGCGGGCCGTTTTCTTAATCTTGCACACGGGAGAGAAGCAGGCGTGTGGAATGAATTATGACTGTCATAATACTTCCTTCCACCACAATGTGTTCGCCTTGGTCCGCTGTGTGCGCGAGTGTGAGGATATTTCACCAACGCGAAAAGCAAAGAGCCGAATGGTTCCGCGAGCAAATCTCGGCAGCATTTTCTTCCCCCCACATAGCTAATGAAGTATGAAATTATTCAATTGAAAATTAGTCGTCGACCGAGTGTTTCTACGATAACTTTATGGCTTTCTCCATAGGCCCCGCGCGCTCCTTCTTCACCGCCCTCCCCCACCGTTGCTCCGGTGCACGAATGATGAGAATGATGAAGCCTCCCACGACTGGGTGGATCCCGGGTCTTATATCAAATCGTTATTTATGTGAGAGACTGCAGCCAGGCGATAAAACATTCACTCGAGAACGTACCGTTCGCAGAACAAACCGACCCGTCTGTGACTGCCTTTTTTGGCCACGGTAAGCCTGGGAATTTTTGAATCACCTTGTTCCATTCCGCATGGAAAGAGGTGAGCACAGGAGGCGTACATAGAACATAATTTAGCGTATTGAATGCAATTTCAAGAACATACGAGCATGTGGCTCACCGCACAACCGTATCGTGTGTCAAACGATGTGGATATTTTTTTTGTTGCGTTCGCTTCTTTGTTAAAATGTCATTAAAACGAAGCTATCCATTTCGGGCTGTAGGAAATTCCTCCCAAAAAAAACCCTCACTCCTCCACGTATCGACCATGCGCGATCAAAGGCTGTCAGTCAGCGCGTGTGATGCGTTCCGTGTCTGCTGAAGAATCTAGAGAGCGGTATTAATTATCACGTCGGGTGTCGGTGTCCATGACGATCCTGAAGCGACCGGAAACGCCGTCCGCAACGTGCTGCAACAATTATAAAGTGAGGCTAGGGGGGGCGCTATCCCGTGAATTGAATATTCATTAATTTTATTTCGTTTTGCCTTTCGGCAAAGATATGGCGGTCAAACTTGTTGTAACCGAATTTGAAGAACCGCCGATACTATTGGTGGCGGTAGTTGCTTCGCCCACTAATTAATGGCACTTTGTTATGGCATAATAATCAGTGTCGGCTGATGATGGCTGCTGATGTCATCGCGAGATTTTGGAACGGATTTATGGAGTGCGAAGTGTTTTTCCAAACTTCGCGGAGGGAGAGATAAATTTGACCACTTTTCTTTGGGTAATGCTATCACCATGACTCCTGGCATTAGCTTTACGTTTTCAAGAAGGAATTAATTAAGAAGTGACACGCAGTGCTGCTTAAAACAGGATCAGTTACTTTTAAAATCAAACAAGGCTGTTTGGAAGACTTAATTCAATTAAAGGATCACAACCGAAACACAGCCAGTGTCATTAGTGTGGTTTGAAGTTTTGAGTCAAACATGGGATAAACCTTTCTTTTCATAATGAACGAAACTCAAAACCATGCCCGGGATGAATTATATATTTCTGGCAGCAGGAATAGCTGATAGGTAAAGGGAAAATTTTGGTTGATTTATTTGCTGGGATTCGATCCGTACTGACCGGAAAAAAGGGAGTTTGCCCATTTTGTTTGTCCATAAAATTCCTAAACTTCAAACACCAACGGTGATTAGCTAACGTTCGTATGCCTCCAAATGTCACATACGCTCCTTGTGTGCCCCGAATCTACGAACTCTGCAAAAGGGCACAATTTATTACACCTCCAAACGGGATGTCCTCCCAGAGCGTAGCAATCCGGGATGTTCAGGATTGCGCAGATCGAGAAAATCACTAATAATTACCCGAAATCCATCGGCAGCATACCCCACTTTTGTGTAAAAAGGGAAGGATGGACAGAGGAGGAAACACACCAAATATTCACACAAATTAATAACCCTAAAAACCACCACCCCGCCACCAAACGCGGCACACGGCAAAGACAATCGGACAACGGACAAAAGCCTGCTCTAGCCGGTCGTCCTGGGTCGTCCGGGAACTGGACACACCTCGAGCCGAAAGGACGTACCTTCCTTTTCAAACTTTACGAGGAAAAGTTCATACCTTCTCTGCTCTGTTCTTCCTGTCTCGTTGGAATCTCGGGGATTCAACAAGGAACACATGCATTACAATGATTGTCCGACCGTGTGTCCCATTGCCTAAAAGGATGCAGCAATGTGCGGTGTAAGAAAGAACCCGAAAAGGGTCTGGATCTGTGCTGGAGGGGAAATCAACAAGAAGAACATTTTGGACTCCGTATGTTTGCGTGTGCGCGAGAAAGGGAGAATGAGTTGCTGTAAGACACAGACGAGCGTTTAAGGAACGTTAGTAACGATGTCCTTTGGTTCAAGGCAGGAGCAAAAGACGGTGGGACTATGATAATGTTGAAATTGCACACGAAACTACTGACCATCCTATGGGATGGAAAATGTTTTCCTTCAGAGTAAAGTTTAAAATTACCGGTCATTTATTATAACGCTCGATTCAATGCATTCCTCGCATCGGTCGGATAGTGTGAGTGGCTTTCGGGCACAGCGTTTTTGTCGTTGACTTATTGACATTTCGGAAAAAAGTTTGCCGGGTTGGGATAAAGCATTAGAATAAGTGCCGGGAAAGGGGTTTGCATAGGAACTGGTTTATAGAATTAATTTGGTAGAAACATTGATGAGTGTTTGGAATGATAATGAATACCGCACGTACTAAAACTGCCTCAAAATATGCTTCATACGAGACTTTTACCCATATGCTCGTTTACCGTTCTTAAAAACATAAAATTCTTTTCAAAGCTTCAAAACCCGAGTTTTTCTTTCATGATGGATCATTCCCTTAAAGATGCACCATTTGCTCAAGATGCATCATTTTGGCATACGGCCTTCCTTCAAGATGCGAAGGTCAATGGGCGCAAACGGAGAACGCTTTTCAAAAACCCAACATTTCGTAGTGGAGATTTTTATTTTCGGAGACAAACTTCCCTCCGCAAAAGCCGATCTCTGTTCGAAACGTACTTGTCAATCATAGAAATGATATTTTTTAATTAGATTTCACTTTTTCCACCCGGTGGCTGGAGCATGTGGAAGTTTACATAATGCCTACCGTGACGCCGGGGCCTATTGTGTCGCTTTCTTTCTACGTCAGTTTCCTTTTTTTTTTTGGTCCTCAATACCCGGTCGTCCGTCCTTTGGCAGTTCTGCGCGCGCCCGGAACTGGGAAAGGACGCCCGACCTTGGTCCATGGAAACACGGAAATACGAGCCGATAGTGATCACGAGCGCCGAACTGTCACACCGTCTGTTTTATGCGTTTTTCTGGTCGGTTTTCGTTGGCGTGTCAGGATCGAGGTTTCCGCTTGTTTGTTTGTTCCGTCGTTTGGGTCGCTTCGCTTGGAGGACCTTTGTCGGGCCTCTTTTTTATGAATCCTCGTCTTTGAATATGTTTTTTTTTTCATTCGAAACGTATCGTAAGAGCTGGTCGATTGTGTGGAGTAGCACGCATCTGTTGATCGACTATGCCGCTACAACTGTTCCGATGATCTTTGTGGAACGCGTGCCAAGAACGCGTCCCTTCTGCAGCCAACTTTAAGGCGACCATGAACGCAACTCGCATCGCTTTCTTCTCTTCTAGTTCCAACGAAGCAACACAGCCGTGATTATTATCGTGATACTGTTTACAAAGGACGAGCTTTCTGTTTTTAAAGTGTAGTATTTCAGGTGGTATGGTTTGGAAGCTGATTCTGGCACCAAAATCTTTCAAAAAAGACACACAATAGCATTAGGTAATGGTAAAGAGTAAAAGTCATGCATGCTCTTGGAGCCAAGCGATATAGTGCCTATCAAAAATGTGTTGCCATTGGCCTCATTCGTATGGTTGCTGCAACCGTTAAACAACAACTTCATTATCTTAACTGATGTGATTAATTGAATTGGATTTTAATGTGATTCACTATTGATAGCGTGAAATGATCATCCAATTGAACAAACAATCGCTTCCTGGTTGGTGAACACTGACTGGCCATCCAGGGAAAGCCATACAATTCCACCAATTACGGCAGCGTATCGTTGACATCGATATCGAATTAGGACAACTGATTGGACAAACAGGAAATGGATCACTACCGCATGGACTCGACTGCACTATTTCCGGGCGATGTGAGGTGTGCGAGTTCCAATTAGTGGTTATGATTTGTGGCGTTCTCTCCCCCTTCAATTGTACGCATCACTGGCCATTGTAACAGTCGTATAGAATGAAAAAAGGGCTGATCAAATCGATGACTTCTATAATTTTCCAATAACCATCCAATTCACGCAACTGCGACCACATCCTGTACAAGGGGAGCTTTAGCTGTACGTCAAGTACACTAGTCTTTTACGCGGTTGGAGGAGGAATTTGACATCAACGGCAGTCATCGATCACGCATCCAACACAGAAATGTACAGGCCCTCCCTGTTAACACATTTCCAGCGCTTGTTTGAAATATTGCCGGTACACTCTTCAACCTACAGCAAGGACACGAATGTCATTCTAGTCGATTCTTAAATGCAACCATTCAAACCAATCGCATTACTCTCTATCTCTCTCTCTCTCTCTCTCTCTCTCTTTCTCTCTCTCTCTCCCTGCTAAGGACCCGTAAACGTAATAACGAAAATGCACGCTGATGCACCGTGGCAACCTTCAAACTGCGTTTACATTATCAACGGCTGTATGGGCGCACAGTGGGAGGCCTTTGAGAAATACGAGAGCCCGATTGATGTCCGATGAGCTGCTTTCTTTTGTTTCGAAATCTCAAAAGCATCATCGTTCGTAAAAGGATGTGTTGTCTTCTTTTGGAATCTGCACCAGAGAATCCACCAGAATAGACCTGACCCTCCGCGCTCCGGAAGTCTCGAAACTCAAGTACACCGTCCGACGGTCAAGGGTGGCACACCGCAGGATTGACCAATAATAGCGGGAAGTATCGCAGTCAGTGGTACCCCCGCTCGTTATGGAAGTCATAATTTAAAACCGGGAAAACTCAAGCACGACTCGGACACCCTCGCCCTTTAGTGGCCGCAGGCGATGAAGTGTATAGGTTTCGAATTTCCGGATTTGCTCCCTCGGTGAGGCATATCCTTTTTGCTTCCCCTTTCCCCGATGCGCCTACCTAAACCGTTGCGTTGTAGGCGTCTGATTGCATGTTCACTTTCGTCCACCCCGAAATGGGGTGAAAACAAACACGATTTATGACGTACAGCAAATAGGGCCACAACCGGACTAGATTGAGCGGTGGAGGCTTCGCAGGCAGGGGAAAG